>AWOL01S0014762.1:0-24493 GCA_000715115.1 Nicotiana otophora
TTCCCAATGATACTTCAGTTTTGATGCTTGGGCCTATCCTTGCCTATGTTCCATTATGTTGCTGGGACGGTAGTTCCCTCATGGAAAGGCATTCAGAACATCAGAAGCATTTACATTTGTCAAGTAGCTGATATTTTGACACAATAATTTTATTAATAAACTGCCTATATATCCTGTTTTTGAGAATGGAAATCTGCCTAAAATACCCTTTTTGGGTCTAAAAATTGTTTGCTTCCTAATTGTCCATTGGATGCTGCTTTCATTGTTTCTAATGTAATTATGAGGAATAAAACGCGTTAACATGGCTTATGAGCACAACAATGCCAGAAAAGACCAAGAATACACCTTTTGTTCATGTTCCATAACTTAATATACAGGAAACTTTATCTAGCCAGATAAACCAAACATCTCAAGAATCAGCGACGGCTTAAATTTCAGCTCATCATCTTTCAAACCATAATACCAAATAAATGTGATGCCACACAGAATTCAATCAATTCCTACAATGTGAACAAGACAATGCAAATATTTTACCTCCCTACTTCATGACAACTTTATTTACGAACAATCATAAGTTTGCTGTCTGCTTAGGAATGATTAAGAAAGGGAACAGTGGCTACAATTACCTGCAAGCCAGTGGTGCAATTTAGAAGCATACAGATAACCAACACCCTCCAAGGATCATGAGCATGGTCTTCTTGCAGGAGACTAAAATGGGATCGGGGAGGTATCCATGTGTTATCTTCAGTCCTCCTTAAATAAGCCTTGTCTCTCTTCTGGGCAGCAGAGAGATAATTTTTCCGCTTTTTTGAGTCTGTTCCACCTCCTACCGTGCTGATCACTGCATTCTCTTTCTCACAATGTGCATTATGGAAGTAGGGAGAAACCTTTCTCCCAGTGACGCACTTCTTTGAGGGCGAGTTTGCTCTATCCTTCCCTACCTTTATTTCTTCTCCTACTTCTGAGTTAGCAAAGTAAGGGGAAACCACTCGAACTTTGGCTCGTGATTTTTTGTCAGTTTTTTCATCTTTTTTCCTCACACGCTTTAGAGTCCTTCCTTTCTTCATTTCGGTTTCTCCATTCTCGAAGAGACAAGGTTTCGGGTTTTTTGAGTCAGTTCCACCTCCTACCATGATGATCACTGCATTCTCTTTTTCACGATGTGCATTAAGAAAGTAGGGAGAAACATTTTTTCCAGTGATGCAGCTCTTTGAAGGCGAGTTTGGTCTATCCTTCCCTGCCTTTATTTCTTCTCCCACTTCTGAGTTAACAAAGTAAGGGGAAATAACTCGAACTTTGGCTTCTGACCCATTTCTTTTCGTCACACGTTTTAGGGACCTTCCTTTCTTCATTTTAGTTTCCATGTTCTCTGAGCTCACGAAGTAGGGGGAAACAACTCGTACTTTCTGTTCAACGCATTCATCATTTACCTTGTCACAATTTGAAACACAAACTCTTTTTGTCTCAATTATTGTTTCATCCATCAGATTCTGAGATATGCAGGGTCTGCTACCTTCTTTCCCAAGAAGTGACAAATGACTCTCAGATCCAGTCATAGAGCCAGATATCGAAGCCTTTTGGATTGTTTTCATCCTATGAGAGAAAGGACTACAAACTTGTGACCCAATGGCATTCTTGTCATCTTCAGTTCTCCTTTTAACAGAACTAAAGTTTCCATTTTTGTATGCAAACTGTGAAAAGAGATCATCAATACTAGTAACTACAACATTATCACCACGCGTTACCGGCAACGAACCAACAGTAGTACATCCCTCATCTAAATCACCATAGTGTTTAATATCCTTCTCATTAATATCTTTGCTTGTCACTTCCCACTTGGTATTAGGAGGACCATTCAGGACGGGGTTCACATCCATTTCCCTCTTATCTGGATTTGCATCTGTTTCATAAGTAGAACCAAGTCCGTTTCCTGCTCTCGCATCAGCGATACCATGTTTAGCATTTCTCTTTTTCTTCCTTTTGTTACTCTTCTGATGCATTTCCAAAGTAACCTCCACGCACTCAGTCTTGATAGGCTTCACACACAAATCAGAATTAATAGCTTCATCAGATTTACTACTTCCATTCTCCTCACAGTCGGGCACTTTCTTGAAATATGGAGAACAGCTTGCCATCTTAACTTCCTCTTCAGGACCCTTAATGTCACAATAATTCTCTCTCTGCTTCTTCCTTTTCAATTTTCTCCTCTTTAATCCTTTATTATTCCGCTCCAGAACCAGCATAACATCATTACTGATACCATCGATACATACATCCTGCATATTATCATTACTGGTTTTTGCTTCAGTAGAAACATATTTATCACAACTCAGAGCCGTATTCCTTTTTCTTCTCGCTTTCCTCCTCTTTTTCCCATTATTATTATGCTCCATATATACACATACATCCTGCATATCATCATTACTGATTTTTGCTTCTGTAGAAACATTATTATCACAACTCAGAGCCCTATTCTTTTTTCTTCTCCCTTTCCTCCTTTTTTTTTGCTGTTGTATTTGAAAATCCGTCACATGATTGATTTACCCACAATGCCATCCCCAATTTCTCATAATTTATCGTCTTTCTATTTTTAACTTCAATTGTTTGTCCAGAAATCGCACAGACACTCTCGGTAGGCTCCATATCTGAGTCTCTATTGTGTTATCTTTTCACCACAAAAAGTTGAAACAAAAATCAAACCCAGTTCTCAAACAAAAACTCAGTAATTCTAAGGGAAACCCCAGAAAAGGGCTCAAAGAAGAACCTAACCTGCAAAAGTGAACACCGGCGCTTCGGACGGTGGAATTAGGCGCCAAAATCGAAGTGGGTTAGAATATTCTAGCGCTTCTCTGATTTTTCTTTTTTCCTAATATATCAAAAGAAAACATTTTTATCGGATGTCCCCGAAGGGACCAAAAGAAAACATAAGTTCATGAAATTATAATCTCTAATTCTTAAAAAAAACTTTCAGCTTCCCGAGGCTCATTGTTTAAAGTTCCTATAGGGGAACTGGGTTTGATTTTTATACGGGTGTGTACGGGTAAAATCGAGCTCGGTGTTCGATCTAACTTGAAAAACGGAGGGTCAAGGTCGGTATATCTGTAATAGGGTAAAAATCGAAGTCCGAGGTTCGATTTGACATCCAATATGGTCAGCCGAAGGCGGAATATAATATTCAAAATCGGACCCAAAGCATCATCAAAACTAGTCATCGAAATTATCATATTTCCCTCGAGTTTATCGAAGGCGTAACCGGTCCTGTTTCTAACGATCTCGGAGAAAGCTCTGTCAACTCATCCGACAAGGGTCTGTGATTCTTGCCATTAATCGATCATTATGGCGAAAATCACGGAATTAGGCAAAAAGGGAACCAACGATCTTCAAAATTAAGGACTTAAGTTTTTTATAGTATAATTAAATAATACCCTAAAGGGTAGGTCTCCATCAATATATAAAGGGGACTTGACAATCCATTAAGGACATTGTAACGAATGCTCATAAGCAATATATTTTCCAAGCTCCTACTTTTTGATATTTTTTCTGTCAATAAAAGTGTATTCAACTCAATGGTGGATGGCATTCTTAAATTAAAATCATCCAATTCATGTGGTTTGCAGTTATTTTATCGCTATTTATTTTAATTGCAATCTAATTTATCTCTTTGTATCCAGTTAATTCACATGTTCTTATAGCCACTAACAAATTCAATTGTTATCCGATTTTGAAGGTAAACAGTTTGGCGCCCACTGTGGGGCTAAGGATAATAGTGGTTATTTGATATAAATATTCATAACACGTACTACTTTACACTTGCTCTTTGAAATATCTTTGATTTCAGGCTAAAAATGTCAAACTCACAATTAGCACCCCTACATATCGACAACGAGTCCGGTCATCAGGGTGAGAATAACAACATAGCGCCTGGTAACGTAGGGCCACCCGCTGGTCCCGTAGGAATTTCGATCGCAGATCCGATTGATGTTAATTCCCATGGTGGCGATCGACGCCACCTTGCATACCGACCCCGAAAATAGCATATGTAGTGGGGCCCGATCGGCGGCTCGAAACACACGAAACAATGAAGAAGATGGGATCAGCCTACGGATGATCTTCGAAATGATGCTAGCTCAACAGGTGGCGATAACTCAGTTGCAGAGCCAAAGCCAGACGCCGAGAAGAGTTGAACCTGATCCGCCCCGTGAAGTCACCCGCATAAATGAACTGGTCATAGTAAGGTCAAATGAACAAGAATCAGGTACTAACCCCGAGATTATAAAGATGCTCGAGGAGCTGACAAAGCGGATATAATCAAGGGGAAAGAAAATCGAAGCAAACGACAAAAAGGTGGAAACCTACAATTCTAGAGTAGATCAAATCCCAGGGGTACCTTCGATATTAAAAGAACTAGATTCTAGGAAGTTCATGCAAAAACCTTTTCCTCCATGCGCGGCTCCGAAGCAGATCCCCAAGAAATTATGTATGCCCGAAATACCTAAGTATAACGGGACGACCGATCCAAACGAGCATGTAACTTCTTACAGGTGTGCCATCAAATGGAACGACTTGGAAGACGACGAGATCGAGTCTGTTCTACTAAAAAAAATCGTGGAGACCCTGTCAAAGGGAGTTATGACATGGTATCACAACTTACCTCCTAATTCTATTGATTTATTATTTGCTATGTTTGCAGACTCCTTCGTGAAAGCACATACTGGTGCCATCAAGGCCTCTACAATCCGATCCAACTCAAATGGACCCTAACCAGATGTGCAAATATCATGGCACTCACGGTCATAAACGGAAGATTGTCGACAGCTGAGAGAAGAAGTAGCTCGTTTATTCAACAATGGGCACCTTCGAGAATTCTTGAGCGACCGAGCCAAGAACCACTTTAGAAACAGGGATTCTAACAACATATACAGGACAAGAAGATACAAAAACATCAACACGTCATAAATATGATCATCGGTGGAATCGATATCCCACAAGGGGCGATGTTGAAACGCACCAAAGTATCCATCACTAGGGAGAAACGAACTCGAGACTTCATACCGGAAGGAATTTTATCTTTCAGCGACGAAGATGTGGAAGTGACCATACAACCTCACAATGATGCACTGGTAATATCTGTACTCGTAAATAAAACTCGAATTAAACGTGTGTTGATTTATCCAGGTAGCTCGGCCAACATCATTCGGTCGAGGGTCGTAGAACAGCTCAGTCTACGATACCAAGTCGTGCCTGCAGTCCGAATTCTAAACGGGTTCAATATAGCATGTGAAACCACTAAGGGGGAGATAACGTTACCGGTCAATATCACCCGAACCATACGAGAGGCCAAGTTTTATGTGATCGAAGGAGACATGAGGTGCAACGCCCTTCTCGGAAGGCCGTGGATCCACAAAATGAGGGCAGTGCCCTCAACTCTTCACCAAGTGTTAAAATTCCCAATTCCGGAAGTGATTAAGACGGTCTACGGGGAACAACCGGCCGTGAAAGAGATATTTTCAGTCGAAGAAGTGATTCCAATATCAATACTCACAATATCGAAAGAACCAAATTCGGTCACAAACGAAGAGACCAAATAGCAGTCACCGACCCAGTCCACGACCCAATCGGATGAGTAGGGGACTTATGAAGACGATGATTACGGCCCCCCTATCTTTTATAATCCCCAATGACTACGACTCAACCAAATCAGCGGTCGAAGAGCTGGAACAGGTTATATTGGTCGAGCATCTGCCCGATCAGAAGGTATACCTAGGCACGCGGTTAACTTCCGAACTCAGGAAAAAACTTATTCAATTCCTTGTAACTAATATAGATTGTTTCTCTTGGTCCTATCTTGATACGACAGGGATCCTACCGGAGGTAACCACTCACAAACTAAGCCTAGACGCGAAAATCAATCCGGTCAAGCAGAAGAGGAGGCCCCAGTCCAAGGTTAAACATGTTTTCATCAAGGACGGGGTATCTAAACTCCTTAAAATAGGGTCCATTCGGGAGGTTAAATACCCGGATTGGTTGAAAAACGTAGTGGTAGTCCCTAAAAAAGGGAATAAACTAAGAATGTGTGTAGATTACAAAGATTTAAATAAAGCATGCCCCAAAGACTCTTTTCCTTTGCCCAATATCGACCGTATGATCGATACCACGACCGGCCATGAGATCCTTGGTTTTTTCGATGTCTATTCCGAGTACAACCAAATACGGATGGACCTAGGTGATCATGAGAAAACCTCCTTCATCACTAAATACGGCACATATTGTTATAATATAATGTCATTTGGATTAAAAAATGATGGTGCCACATACCAACACTTAGTAAATCGGATGTTCGAAGAATAAATAGGAAAATCAATGGAAGTTTACATTGATGATATGTTGGTTAAGTCCCTGTGAGCAGAGGACCATTTAAAATATTTGCAAGAAACCTTCAGTATATTGAAGAAGTACAATATGAAGTTGAACCCAGAAAAATATGTGTTCGGAGTCGGATCGGGTAAATTCCTTGCGTTTATGGTATCCAACCGAGGAATCGAGATCAACTCGGACAAAATCAAAGCCATAGAAGATATCACAGTCGTAGACAACGTAAAAGTTGTGCAAAGTCTAACCGGGTGCATAGCCGCTCTGCGGGAGCTCAAAAGATACTTATCGAGTACACCACTGCTTCATACACCAAAGACAGACGAACAACTGTATTTGTACTTGGCGGTCTCGGAGATAGCGGTAAGTGGAGTCCTAGTTCGGGAGGAACGAGGTACACAATCTGATTTATTATGTTAGTAGGACCTTAGGTGAGGCCAAAACTAGGTACCCCCACCTAGAAAAACTGGCGTTCGCCTTGCTAAGCACCTCCAGGAAACTAAAATCATACTTCAAATGTCACCCCATATGTGTCGTAACAACTTACCCATTAAGGAACGTAATGCATAATCCCAAACTCTCTGGCCGATTGGCCAAATGAGCCGTGGAAGTAAGTGGTTACGATATTGAGTACTGACCCCGAACCGCTATTAAGTCCCAAATTTTGGCTGACTTCGTGGCTGACTTTACGCCGACCTTAATACCCGAGGTCGAAAGAGAATTATTGATTAACTCGGGGACTTCCTCGGGAATCTGGACCCTCTTTACGGACGGCACTTCAAACGCAAAAGGGTCCGGTCTTGGCATCATACTAAAGCCACCAACATGTAAAATAATTAGGCAATCTATTAAGACTGTGAAATTGACTAACAACGAGGCCGAATATGAGGCCATGATTACAGGCCTTGAATTAGCCAAAAACTTGGGGGCAGAGGTGATCGAAGCCAAGTGTGACTCACTCCTTGTGGTAAACCAAGTTAATGGGACATTCGAGGTCAGGGAAGATCGATTACATAGATACTTGGGCAAGTTACAGGTAACATTACATTGGTTCAAAGAATGGACTTTGCAACATGTACCTCGGGATCAAAACAGCAAAGCTGATGCCCTCGCTAACTTGGGATCATCGATCGAAGACAACGAGATCAACTCAGGAGAAATTGTATAGCTTATATGATTGGTGGTGGAACAAGGCCACGCCGAGATCAACTCAACGAGCCTAACTTGGGACTGGAGGAATAAGTACGTGGAATATCTCAAAACCGGAAAACTGTCCTCGGACCCAAAAGAATCGAGGGCCCTATGAATGAAGGCAACCCGATTTAGTTTGTCCGATGATGGAACCTTAGTAAGAAGAACATTCAATGGCCCGATTGCGATATATTTGGGACCAAGAGACACCGAATACATTTTGAGAGAAATCCACGAAGGTACCCATGGAAATCATTCGGGCGCTGAATCACTGGTTTAAAAAATAATCAGAGCCGGTTACTACTGGATCGATATGGGAAAATACGCGAAGGAGTTTGTTCGAAAATGCGATGGATGCCAAAGGCATGCTCCGATGATTCATCGAGCAGGAGAGCCTCTACATTCGGTCTTGTCACCATGGTCGTTCGTGAAATGGGGATGGACATCGTTTGCCCCCTTCCACGGGCACCCGGTAAGGTTTAATTTATTTTATTTATGACTGACTATTTTTCTAAATGGGTGGAAGCATAGGCGAATGAAAAGATCAGAGAAAAAGAAGTCATCGATTTTATCTGGGACCACATTATATGTCGATTCGGAATACCGGCCGAGATTGTGTGCGACAACGGAAAATAATTTATTGGCAGCAAAGTAAGCAGGTTTCTTGAAGACCACAAGATCAAAAGGATCTTATCCACTCCTTACCACCCTAGTGGGAACGGACAAGCAGAATCCACCAATAAAACCATAATCCAAAACCTCAGAAAGAGGTTGATCGACGCCCAAGGAAAATGGAAGGAAATGCTACATGAGGTTCTATGGGCATACCGTACAACCTTGAAGTCCAATACCGGATCCATACCATTTTCTTTAGTTTATGGAACCGAAGCTTTAATACCGATCGAGGTCGGAGAATCGAGCATCAGATTATGACATGCAACAAAGAAATCGAATGACGAGGCTATGAGTACGAGCCTGGACTATTAGATGAAAGGCGCGAAGCCACCCTTGTACGGTTGGCAGCCGAAAAACAGCGGATCGAAAGATATTATAATTGAAGGGCCAACCTTCGATATTTCAATACCAGGGATTTAGTACTAAGAAAAGTTATACTAAACACCTGAAACCCGAACGAATGGAAATTAGGGCCAAACTGGAAGGACCGTACCAAATTATCAAAATCACCGGAAAAGGTTCCTACAAACTCGAAACAATGAGCGGAAAACAATTGCCGAACAACTGGAATATAACTCACTTAAAGCGATATTACTGCTAAGGTACAACATCATTCTTTATTTTATGTTGCATTTCAAACTAACATTTGCAGGTGACCAACAAGGGATGATGCAAGATCTTAGGTCTGAAAGCTCGCGTTACACTCATTTTCCCTTAAACCGGCTTTGTCCCAAATGGGTTTTTCGGCAAGGTTTTTAACGAGGCAACAAGTAAATCGTGCTAACTTAGAATTGAAGGCCAGCTACGAACCGGTGATAAGGAAGAAACTTCGTGATTGAAGGGTCTCGATCAATAAGATTTATTGTAAGGGCCAAAAGGTCAAATGAATTGTGCCCGCCCGAGCCCTGGCACAAAACATGTATACATTTGTGCAAAATAATATAAAAGAAGATTTTTCCTTGCACATAAACATCTTGTCCTTTGAAATATTTCTTACATCTTTCAAGAAGCCAAAGATATCGAGCCCAAGGGCCACCTTAATCCGAGTTCGAAGATTCACTTCACTCGGGGACTATAAGCATTGCCCAAATTAAAAGGCTAAGGCCATTATGAGTTGAACATTTGAGGGAATAGAGCTTATTTGGCATTGCCCGAATTAAAAGGCTAAGGTCGTTTCGAGTTAATAATACTCGAGGGCACGAAGCTTATTTGGCATTGCCAGAATTAAAAGGCTAAGGGCATTCCGAGTTAATAACACTCGAGGGCATGAAGCTTATTTGGCATTGCCAGAATTAAAAGGCTAAGACCATTCCGAGTTAATAACACTCGAGGGCATGGAGCCTATTTGGCATTGCCCGAATTAAAAGGCTAAGGTCGTTCCAAGTTAAAAACACTCGAGGGCATGAAGCTTATTTGGCATTTCCCGAATTAAAAAGCTAAGGCCGTTCCGAGTTAAAAACACTCGAGGGCATGAAGCTTATTTGGCATTGCCTGAATTAAAAGGCTAAGGCCATTCCGAGTTAATAACACTCGAGGGCATGGAGCTTATTTGGCATAGCCCGAATTAAAAAGGCTAAGGTCGTTCCGAGTTAAAAACACTCGAGGGCATGAAGCTTATTTGGCATTGCCCGAATTAAAAGGCTAAGGCCATTATGAGTTAATAACACTCGAGGGCACGAAACTTATTTGGCATTGCCAGAATTAAAAGGCTAAGGCCGTTCCGAGTTAAAAATACTCGAGGGCATGAAGCTTATTTGACATTGCCCGAATTAAAAGGTTAAGGCCATTCCGAGTTAATAACACTCGAGGGCATGAAGCTTATTTGGCCTTACCTGAACTAAAAGGCTAAGGTCGTTCCGAGTTAAAAACATTTGAGGGAATGAAGCTTATTTGGCATTGCCCGAATTAAAAGGCTAAGGTCGTTCCGAGTTAAAATCATTTGAGGGCATGAAGCTTATTTGGCATTTCCCGAATTAAAAGGCGAAAGCCATTCTGAGTTAATAACACTCAAGGGCATGAAGCTTATTTGGCATTTCCCGAATTAAAAGGCGAAAGCCATTCTGAGTTAATAACACTCAAGGGCATGAAGCTTATTTGGCATTTCCCGAATTAAAAGGCGAAAGCCATTCTGAGTTAATAACACTCAAGGGCATGAAGCTTATTTGGCATTACCCGAATTAAAAGGCTAAGGCTATTCCGAGTTAATAACACTCGAGGGCATGATGCTTATTTGGCATTGCCCGAATTAAAAGGCTAAGGCTATTCCGAGTTAATAACACTCGAGGGCATGATGCTTATTTGGCATTGCCCGAATTAAAAGGCTAAGGTTGTTCCCGGTTAAAAACACTCGAGGGCATGAAGCTTATTTGGCAGTGCCAGAATTAAAAAGTTAAGGTCGTTCCAAGTTAATAACACTCGAGGACATGAAGCTTATTTGACATTGCTAGGGATAAAAAGTGCTACGACCATATTAACATGGCTCAGATACGTAACAAAAACAAGCACTTCCAAAAATTCTTATAACCGGTTCTAAAGGCTACCCTCGGCAAGCTATAAACCTAAACTATTCTGGGGAAAAGTTTTCGGTAACACCAAATCCCTACAATGCCTTAATACAAAGTAGCGTTAAAGGCCAGATTTGTTCAAACCTTCGAACATAATCTAAGTATTTCATTCTAAGGCATTTTGACCTTTGCAAAAACAAATAAAAGCAAAAGGATAGTGCAAAAGCTATGAAAGGGAAAAGGCTTTATATATATATATATATATATATATCAAAATTTCTTTACAAGGGCTGAATAGCCTCGATACATATTTTTTACAATGGCCGAACGACATCGACAAAAAGATAATGCAAAAACAAAAAGATCCTAAATGTCCTAATCTTTATCGGGGGCCTCACCATCGGACTCACCCGACTCTTCAGACCCCTCAGAATCTTCCTCGGGATAAGCCAGCTTCCAGCCATTGGCTTCGTATATCTTGGCATATTTGTTTTCAGCCAATACGTCAAAATTTTGAGCATGAAATCCCTCGAGGGCCTCCTTTCGGGATTGCCACCTCACATGCTTTACCATGTTTATTTCTTGGTCCTGAATCACCTCAGCATCAGCTTTATATTGGGCCACCTTATCATCGGCCTCGACTCTAACCACATCAACCTCTAACTTGGCCGCCTCAAGCTCCTTGGCCAGGTTCTCTTGACCAGAAAAAACCGAGTTCAACAAAGATTGGAGTCCCTCGATCGTATTTACCTGCACCGAGTATTTCTCCCTTATAACCTGAAGCTGAACCTTAGCCAAAGTTAACTGCGTCCTGGCAGTCTCTTTTTCCGAGGCCAGACGGTCCATATTTTTCTTCCATTGTTCGGTCTCAGCCTTCACTGTGTCCACCTCCACCTGAAGTTGCTCGATCTGGTCAAGTCTTTTTTGAACCTGTGGGTTCGAGTCATTAGCTAATGTGTCTGAATCATCATCAATAAGTTCGAATATTCATCTTACCTGCTCGACCAAATCGGCATGCTCCTTCCGAGACGATTCTAACTCAGCCTGGAGTTTCTCACAAAGAAGCTTGTAAGCATCCTTCTTCTCAATAAGCTCCCGAGTCACGGCCTCGTGACGCTTGAACTCCTCCCGATATTAGAGAAAGACCTCGTGATAAAGCACCGAGGCCTGCAAGCACAAAGGAAAACATTACGATTGTTCATGATTAGATGTAAGTACATAATGGAGGGACATTCGAAATTACCCTATTCAGCACCTGTTGAACTTCGTTGAACAGGCAGGGCGTTTCCACCTCGTTCATTTTAGCTTGATCCTCTTCTGTCATCAAGCACCGAAGGTAAATGGCAATCCCTACATGGGCAGAGAGAACTTGGGTGTCCTCCGTAATGGACATGTAAATTGCTCGTCTCCGAGTAGGATCAACACTCGGAGATGGGAACTGATTCACTAATTTTGGCCTTGAAGAAGACCCGCCAGCTCCCGGGGACGGTATCTTCTTTGGTACCAGTAAATCGCCCAACCCAGTGACATCCTCCGAAGCAGTAGAATCCAGGCCATCGAATAAATTGTGGAAAGAATCCGCTGCTCCTTGGGCCTCTCGAGGTTACCTTTCAATTTCTGAGCCTCATTTACCATAAAATCAGTAAACGAAGGAGATCTAGAGAGATCGATCACCCCAAGCGCCTCTTTAGACACATTACCTTCTGACCGAGAAGTACCAGTCACAATTTCTTTTCCGACCTCCCTAGCTCGAGGCAAAACGGTCTCGACCCTCTCTGGTTCGGAGACTTTATCCATTGCTTCTTCTATGACCTCCATGGCTTGAAGTAGTTCGGAACCACTTCTCACGCGGGTCACCAATTCAGAATCTTCTTCTTCTTCGGACTCATCCATCAACCGACGGAGTGAGTCCGATGAGAGTTCTCGGGCGTTGGCATTCTTAGGTTTGTACGNTTGGCTTCGTATATCTTGGCATTTTTGTTTTCAGCCAATACGTCAAAATTTTGAGCACCCTCGAGGGCCTCCTTTTGGGATTGCCACCTCGCATGCTTTACCATGTTTTTTGCTTGGTCCTGAATCACCTCAGCATCAGCTTTATATTGGGCCACCTTATTATCTGCCTCGACTCTGACCACATCAACCTCTAACTTGGTTTCTTCAAGCTCCTTAGCCAGGTTCTCTTGACCAGAAACAACCGAGTTCAACAAAGATTGGAGTCCCTCGATCGTATTTACCTGCACCGAGTATTTCTCCCTTATAACCTGAAGCTGAACCTTAGCCGAAGCTAACTGCGCCCGGGCAGTCTCTTTTTTCGAGGCCAGGCGGTCCATATTTTTCTTCCACTCTTCGGTCTCAGCCTTCACCGTGTCCACCTCCACCTGAAGCTGCTCGATCTGGTCAAGTCTCTTTTGAACCTGTGGGTTCGAGTCATTAGCTAATGTGCCTGAATCATCATCACTAAGTTTGAATATTCGTCTTACCTGCTCGACCAAATCGGCATGCTCCTTCCGAGACGCATCTAACTCATCCTGGAGTCTCTCACTAAGAAGCTTGTAAGCATCCTTCTTCTCAACAAGCTCCCGAGTCACGGCCTCGTGACGCTTGAACTCCTCCCGATATTAGAGAAAGGCCTTGTGATGAAGCATTGAGGCCTGCAAGTATAAAGGAAAACATTACGATTGTTCATGATTAAATGTAAGTACATAATGGAGGGACATTCGAAATTACCCTATTCAGCACCTGTTGAACTTCGTTGAACAGGCAGGGCATTTTCACCTCGTTTATTTTAGCTTGATCCTCTTCGGTCACCAAGCACCGAAGGTAAATGGCAATCCCCACAGGGGTACAGAGAACTTGGGCATCCTACGGAATGGACATATAAATTTCTCATCTCCGAGTAGGATCAACACTCGGAGTTGGGAACTGATTCACTAATTTTGGGCTTGAAGAAGACCCACCAGCTCCCGGGGACGGTATCTTCTTTGGTACCGGTAAATTTCCCAACCTAGTGACATCCTCCGAAGTAGTAGAATCCAGTCCATCGAATAAATTATGGAAAGAATCGACTGCTCCTTAGGCCTCTCGAGGTTACCTTTCAACTTCTGAGCCTCGTTTATCATATAATCGGTAAACGAAGACGATCTAGAGAGATAGATCACCCCAAGCGCCTCTTTAGACACATTACCTTCTGACCGAGAAGTACCGGTAACAATTTCTTTTCCGACCTCCCTAGCTCGGGGCAAAACAGTCTCGACCCTCCCTGGTTCGGAGACTTCATCCATTGCTTCTTCTACGACCTCCATGGCTTGAAGTAGTTCGGAACCACTTCTCACGCGGGTCACCAATTTAGAAACTTCTTCTTCTTCTGACTCATCTCTCAACCGACAGAGTGAGTCCGATGAGAGTTCTCGGGCGTTGGCATTCTTAGGTTTGCACGCCAGCCTCTTCCTCGGTCTCTTCTTTTCAAGGTTCAAGGAACTCAGAGTTATTCCTCTTTTATTCTCTTTATCCTGCTTCGGAGTAGGGGGATCGGCGTATATGTCATCATCGGCTGATGGAGGTCTCATTTTGACATCTTTTGATAAACTTGCAAAAAGAAAGTAAAATGATTCAGAGAGCGATGATGTAAAAGTAAGATCACATATAACTTAGAGAAAAAAAGCTGACCATGGTTGCGGGCCTCCCATCGGCCCTTCGAGAGCTCATGCCATACGCACTCAGAATAAGGTATTTGTGTCGCAATGCCCTCTTCCTACTCCTTGAGTCGAGAAATGACATCCGACATCCGGGCAACAACTGCATCATCACATAACATCAATGAGAAGGGAGGGAAACGAAAAGCAATATAAGAAAATTTGAAGGCGAAGTTACACTTACGTTTCATGTCCGCAACCGGGATTAAGTCTGAGGTCCTCACTCGAACAAATCGGCCCAACTAGCCCCGATCCTGATCCTCGTCGATGCTCGAAAATAAGGCCTTAGTAGCTCGACTTGCGAGCTTGATTAATCCCTCTCGGTAAAGTCGAGGGCTATATATGTGCATGAGGTGGTCGAGGGTAAATGGATACCCCTCGAGCTTGCTCACAAAGAAATGAAGCAGTATAACAATCCTCCAAAACGAAGGATGGATCTGCCCAAGCTTCACTTCATACCTTTTGCAAAAGGATGTGATAACTGGGTCTAAAGGACCGAGCGTTAAAGGGTAATTGTAAACACTTAAAAAACCCTCCACGTGGGTGGTGATCGATTCATCAGGGGTAGGGACCACTACGAGTTTATCTTCCCAGGTCCAATCTTCTTTGACATTATCGAGGATGCTGGCAGTAATAGTATATATGTACCTTGAGTCCGGCTCGCACCAGCCCGGTACCAAAGGGGTTTTCTCGACCTTGAAGTCGGCCCCGGTTGGGCACCCCGAAGGGACAAACGACTTTAGAGGAGGTTTCGGTGTTGGTTCCTCAATAGCAACAGGCGAACCATTTTCAGATGGTTTCGAGGAAGAAGGGGTTTATTTTTGAGGAACAGATTTTGAAGTCTTTGCCATTTTTTATAAATAATTTAGAAGAAAGTGTTGGTAAAAGAGGAGGCGTGCTTAGCGAAATAACTTATGTAAACTTTCAAAAGAAATAGAAGAGAGGGTATAATTATCAGATAACTTATAAGAATTCTCAGAAAACCAGAAGGGAAGAAGTTTGAACTTAAGCTCTCATAAAACAAGTAGATGAGAGTGATGAGTTTTCTCAAAACACAAAAGCAAATCTTTGAATGTAAAAGTTCTAATGAATGAAAGGGGTATTTATAGTTTTCTCAAAATGGCGGTTCGCTTCCTGTAGCGACCGACCATTAACTGACGTCCATTTAATGCCTTAAAGACTGGACCGACTGGATGTTTTCAACTGTTCTTATCACTTACGTCATGAATCCATCGTCATGATTTATCGGAGTAAGAATCGGGAGCCCATATCGTTTCTCATCAATTACTCTTCAAAAAACAAGGGGATTTGACGTCGTATTTTGTCTCCTACGTCATGATATATCGAAATAAGAATCTGAGACTCATATCGTTTTTCGTCACCTACACTCCGAAAAATGAGGGGACTATTTGTGTACGAGTAAAACCAAGATCGGTGTTCGATCGAGCTTGAGAAACGGAGGGCCAAGGTCGATACATCTGTAATATGGTAAAAATCGAAGTCTGAGGTTCTATATGACATCCAACATGGTCAACCGGGGGCAGAATATAATATTCAAGATCGGACCCAAAGCATCATCAAAACTAGCCATCAAGATTGTCAGATTTGCCCTCGAGTCTACCGAAGGTGTAACCGGCCAACTCATCCGACAAGAGTCTGCGATTGTCACGACCCAAAATTTCCACCTTCGGGACCGTGATGGCGCCTAACATTTCACTTGCTAGGCAAGCCAACGTTAGAATATAATTAGCCATTTTAACAAAAATTTTAAATTAATAATAACAATAAAACAAATGCGGAAATAAAATCTGAAATAAAGTGATTAATCCATAATAATCACGATATATAAATACCATCCTAGAACTAGAGTCATAAGTGCACGAACTTCTAGAATAATACAAATATAGGCCTGAATAAAATAAAGTTGTCTGAAAGCAAACACACAGGTAAAATAAAATAGACGGGGACTTCAGAACTGCGGACGCTGTGCAGTTATACCTCAAGTCTCCTCTGGGCAGCTGAAATCCGAGCAAGTCTATGGTACGCCATTAGGACCAACTCTGAAATCTGCACAAGAAGTGCAGAGTGCAGTATCAGTACAACCGATCCCATGTACAGGTAAGTGCCGATCCTAACCTCGACGAAGTAGTGACGAGGCTAAGGCGGGTCACTTACATTAAAATGTATGCAATAATAGTAATAACAATAATAATAATAACGGGAATAGTAGTAAGACCAGCAAATAATATTAATAATTGGAATCAATTCAGCAGTCACAATCCCTCAACTTGTTTCCATTTCGGCGTGCAACCCGTTCCCCTAATATAAACTTTAAACAAGTATGTTGCGGCGTGCAATCCGATCCCCCAATATAGGCTTTTAAATAAGTCTGTTGCGGCGTGCAATCCAATCCCCCAATATAGTTACTTTCATTCCCGTTGCAGCGTGCAACCCGATCCCCCAATATATTTTAACAATTCATAAATGGAGTAAATATTGCTCCAATAAATACCACGTTTAATGAGAAACTATTAATTATCAAGGCACACAATAATTATAATTTATTTATGAACAAACAATGACAATTAGCAATTAATTGTGAAAATTATAGAGAAAATAGGCAGTTTAATATTTAGTGTGCTAAATGTCAAATAACAATTAAGACACATAAGTCAAAAATAAGCATGTAACAGTTATTTCAAGAATTCACGAATTAATATTTGACAAGGAATATGAGTGAAATAATCAATATAATAATTAATTCATGATTTAAAACGATTTATGAATTTTCAAGTAATTATGCAAACAATTAATTTAATGACGTATAGACACTCGTCACCTTGTCTATACGTGATTCACATGCATCTCACATAGCAAATAATTTAAGGGTTCTATTCCCTCAAGTCAAGGTTAACCACGGCACTTACCTCGCTTTGCAACCAAATTTCGAGAATCCAATAAACCTTTGTCTCGCGAATTCGTGTCCGAAATTCTCAAATCTAGGCATAAACAATTCAATATACTTAATACAAATCGTAGGAATTAATTCCATATGAATTTATAAATTTTTCGGATAAAAATTCGAAATTCATTTTAAAAATCAACAGTGGGACCCATGTCTNATCAAAAGTGGGACCCACGTCTCGAATCCTGAAAAAACTCACGAAATCTGAATACCCGTTCCGATACGAGTTCAACCATATAAAAATCATCGAATTCCGACATCGGATTGACCTTCAAATCTTAATTTTATATTTTTGTCAGATTTTATAAAAATCTGATTTTTCTTCCATAAATTCACGGATTCATGATATAAATGAGCATGGAATCATGAAATATAATCAATATAGGATAAGGAACACTTACCCCAATATTCTCCCGTGAAAATCGCCCAAAAAACGTCTTACCCGAGCTCAAAATCGAAAATGGTGGAAAATGGGTCGAAATCCCATTTCCATAACTTAAGTTTTTTTTGCCTAGATTTTTACTCATCGCGATCGTGGGAATTCGTTCGCGATCGCGTAGAACAATTTTCAGCCTATCCATTTTACTCTTCGCGATCACGAATAATTCTTTGCTATCGCGAATCATGTTTTGGTTGCCCAGAATTTTAACTCTACGCGATCGCGTAAATGGTCATGCGATCGCAGAAAACATTTTCACAACCTTACGCGATCGCGTACTGACTTGTGCGATCGCGTAGCACAAATTTGGTGCTTCAGCTTCTACCTCATTCCTTCTTCGTGAACGCGACTTTGCCCACGCGTTCACGGTGCCTTAGCTTTTCCAACTCTGCGATCGCGTACAATACTATGCGATCGCATAGTACAAATTTTCATCAGTGATCAACAAGCCTTCGCGATCGCGGATGAAGCCACGCGATCGCGATCAAGGAAACCAAAAATGGGAAATACCAGATTTCCAGCCATCTGCTTTTGAACAAAAATGGTCAGAGGCTCGTCTGAAACTCACCCGAGCCCTCGGAGCTCCAAACCAAACATGCACACAAGTCCAAAAACCTCATACAAACTCGCTCGCACGATCAAAACACCAATTTAACACCTAGAATTATTAATCGGACACCGAATCAAATGAAATTTTTAAGAAAATTTTAAAACTTCTATTTTCACAACTGAACGTCTGAATCACGTCAAATCAACTCCGTTTCTCACCAAATTCGACAGACAAGTCATAAATGACATAACATACCTATGAAAATTTTCAGAACTCGAATCCGACCCCGATATCAATAAAAGTAAATTTTGGTCAAACTTTGAAATCTTTAAGCCTTTAGGCTTCTAGTTTTCGCCAACTGGCGATATTTCAAGCTAGGGACCTCCAAATTAAATTTCGGGCATACGCTCAAGTCCCAAATCACGATACAGACCTACCGAAACTGTCAATATACTGATCCGAGTTCGTTTACTCAAAATATTGACCAAAGTCAACTCAAATGAGTTTTAAGGCTTTATTTCACATTTTAATCCATTTTTCACATAAAAACTTTCCGGAAAATTATACGGGTTACGCACGCAAGTCGAGGAATGATGAATAGTACTTTTCAAGGTCTTAGAACACAGAGAAAATTATTAAATTTAAAGATGACCTTTTGGGTCATCACATTCTCCACCTCTAAAACAAACATTCGTCTTCGAACGGAGTTAGAAAAAGTACTTGAGCTGTTAAAAAGGTGTGGAATTTACTCTGCATGTCCGACTCGGACTCCCAGGTAGATGCTTCTGCCGGCTAACCTCTCCATTGTACCCGAGCTGAAGGATAACTCTTAGACCTCAACTGTCGGACCTGCCGGGCTAAAATAGCTACCGGCTCCTCTTCATTAGTCAAATCTTTGTCCAATTGGATTAAGCTGAAGTCTAACACATGGGACGTATCACCATGATATTTTCGGAGCATAGACACATGGAACACCGGATGAACCGCTGATAAACTAGGTGGTAGTGCAAGCATGTAGGCTACTTCACCCACCCTTTCAAGCATTTCAAAGGGTCCAATATACCTAGGGCTCAACTTGCCCTTCTTTCTGAACCTCATTACACATTTCATAGGTGAAACCCAGAGCAATACTCTTTCTCCAACCATGAATGCAATATCACGAACATTACGGCCGACATAACTCTTTTGCCTAGACTGAGCTGTGCGAAGTCGATCTTAAATAATCTTGACCTTATCTAAGGCATCCTGTACCAAATCAGTACCCAATAATCGAGCCTCTCCCGGTTCAAACCATCCAACTGGCGAACGACATTGTTACACCATGTGCGTCTCAAGGTGACGTAATGAATATGAGACTTTTTAATATGATTTAAATGATTTTATAGTCATAATGTGTTTATATGTGATGTTTGGATAGAAAATATGAATTTTGGAAAAATTCGGATTTAAGTTGCGGAAAAATCGACTAAGGATTTGCCCTGTAACAGAGCTTTTTGAGAAATATATTTTGTGTGCTATATGAGGTCTTTTGGGGAAATATTATATACCAAATTGAAGGTCTTGGAATGTAGTTTCGAACACACTTAACCATTCATTCATACAGCACTCGGATAAAAAGTTATAAGCATTGGAAGAAGGGCCAATTATAGGGTGCCAAGTAGCACCTTTTTTACTTTTAAAAAAATGGGATATTTACATCCCATCTCGTCTCTTTCTCAATTTTTCCAGAAAGCTCGCCCAAATAACACCTCTAACTTTACTCTTAAGCTCTCTACAAGAGCTTCAAACAAGATTATCATCCCGGGTACGAAATCAAGAAGCCATAACATTAAAACGATCCCTACGACGTAAGTATCGCTATATCGCCTCTCTTTTTCTTTGTATTTTGAGTTTTGGAAGTACTTCATAGTTAATAAAACGTGTACTTTATGTATTTAAGAGTTTAAATATCAAGGAATGTTGATAAATTCGTTTTGACGGTGATCGGAAGTCGTGAGTTCAAGTTATTTGACTTGTAGTGGAGTGTTTTGTGGGCTGTTTCGTGTTGCCTTTGGGCTGTATATTTTTCTACTGTTTAATGGAGGTTTGGAGGAAAAATGGTATGGAGAAACACCACATAATTACGGAATGGTGGGCTGGCCATTCGTTGTTATATTTTTTAAAGTTGTTTGGCACTACTTTGGTTGTCGTTTTATGTATGAAGTGATTAGGGTGTGTGGACTATTTTGTGGTATATTGTGATGGAGATAAGGTTGGAAAATGATGCTTACATGTTGTTATTGGTGTGTTCTTCTTGTTGTTGTTGTTGTTGGTATATGGTATTGGAGGAGGGCCTAGTTACAGGGGAGATGCTGCCCAACTTTACGTAAACGAGCTACTAGTTTAAGTTGCGGACTTAACCTTTACTCAACACTGATTTTAAATTTCCTTATGATGTGGTAGATTGAATTGAGTTGTTTGAAGAATTTCTTGGAAGGTATTAAGGACTCAGCGGAGTTAAGGTATGTTAAGGCTATCCCTTCTTTCTTTTTGGCATGAGCCAAATGATACAAACGAAACGAGCAAAATACGCATCTTTCATAAATGACTCTATTCATAGAAATAATAGGGGTGTCTATATTCTTGATTCCCCGTGTGAATTATTATTATATCCTCTGTTCACGAGTCTCAGAAAAATACGTATTTGATAAAGTTTGTCCGAAAAACATATTGATTTTATGATATTCGAGAAATCTTATTAACGTATTTCTTATGCATTTCATGCATTTATGCATATACATTGACCCATGACCAGAAGACATTATATACGCGTATATTATATGTATATGGGATATGGAAAAAGGTTCTGGCGTTATATACGCACCACCACCTGATCAGCTGGTATACGTTGATGATTGTTTCCATAGCGGCTGAGATGATATGATAGGATGCCCTCAGAGGCTGGATGATGTTATGTACGCATATACCTATGCATGGTATGGCATTTATACGCACATGCATGACATTATAAATTTTCATGATTCATAAAGCTATTCAAAATTTCAGGTTGAGTTCTTTTACTCCATGTTTCTCTCATGTCTATTATTTACTGATTTTCATTCCTTACATACTCGGTACATTATTTGTGCAGACGTCCCTTTTGCCTGGGGACGCTGCGTTTTATGCCCGCAGGTCCCGATAGGCAGGTTGAGAGTTCTCCTAGTAGGCTATCAGCTCAGCAGAAGGTGTTTGTGCACTCCACTTGCTCCGAAGTTGCCTATTTGGTCAGTATGATTTGAATATGTATTGATTAGTATGGCGGGGCTATATCTCGACCTTTATGATATTTATGTACTATTAGAGGCTTGTAGACAGATGTCATGTATACCGATAATGGTATGGCCTTATAGCCCAGTACGTCTTATGTATAAGTCGGTATATCAACTTGGGTCACCCTATATTGAATATTTCCTCATGTTTTATTCTACTTATCTCATGACAGCCTCTCCGGCTCAATTACCTATGATAGTATAATACAAAAGATACGTTATGTTGGTACTCGGTTGAGCAAGGTATCGGGTGCCCGTCGCGACCCATCGGTTTGGGTCGTGACAGAAGTGGTATCAGAGCAGTTTCGTCCTAGGGCATCTACAAGCCGTGTATAGTAAAGTCTTGTTTATGGGTGTGATGTGCACCATACTTATAAGAAGCAGGCTACAAGGCATTTAATACTGTCACTCTTTCTTCTTACTCTAGATCGTATGGTAGAGATCAGCTGTAAGAAATTCAAATTTCTAAATTCTATTTTCTTCGTTATACAACGACATCTACATCCAGAAAGACAATTGGTTAGAGATTGAATGTGGCTATGGAAGAGTTGAGTCAGAGAAACTCGATTTTGCGTCATGCTTATGATGAGTAAATGTAAGGCCTTCAGTAGATATGTGTGTACTACGACGTGTATGCCTCTTGATAAGGAGCCCTAAGACATGAATATCTATCTACCCCTATGGTAAAAAGCAATGAGAGAATCAGAAGATAGATACAAGTTTCAACAAGTAAAAGAAGCTAGGTGAAGAAGGATACGAGGTACCCAGTTAGTGAAGATTATCTGTATTTACAATTCAGGCAGAGAAATATAAGCATTCTGAGTTACTTTCAACAATAACAAAGATATATTCACTTAACAACACCCATTTCAGTTATGCCCTGTGGGAGCTAACAGATATAATTTAAGAGAAGAATGGGATATCAGCATCCAACTGGGGTTAGAGTAACCCAAAATTATGGATGGATTGTTATCATTAGCTCACATTTTCGAGGGATATTGCAAACATGGTAATGGTTCTCCTTGTGAGACACCCAGATAGTGCACTCTAGAATAGTACAATCAGATATGAATACTATAATGTTCAGAAATTCCAGAAGATTGGCATTAGAATCCTAGAAGGGATAAATATTTACCTTTGTATGGCTCTCGTCCCTAGTAAAGAGAGAGTGTTAGGGGACCTGAAGAGCTAGTGAGTTGAATCAAGGGGGGCTAAAAGTGAAAGAATGTTTTAAAGAAGTTTTCATAATAAGGTGATATACAGAAATATTACCAGGAGAATAAGAAGAAAGTAAATTGAGCATTATGAGTAAGATGTGATAAATGGATGATAACGGTAAATCAAAATATGACACGACTACAGATTCTATAGTCAAGTGAAGGAAAAGACAAAAAGTTACATGCCTTGAGACAATAAAAGAGTATAATCCATAAAGTCATGTCCCCATTTCGAGAAATGAGTTGGTGACTCATACATAATTACTAGAAGGAAAAGTTAGACTCCGGAGTAATAAAAATTAGTATGGGATAGTGAATAAGATAAACTGAACATGAATTCGGGACGGAAGGATTTGATTATAGTTGACATCGTGAGAATTTCAGAGATCGCGTTCCGGGCGATAATTGAATGGACAACATAAGAATAACTTTTAAAGGTTATTCAGGAAGACGTTTACCTAAACCAAGCACTGTGAGCAGAGTTAAGCTTAAGGGACTAAGTGTGCCAGTTACACTACAGAAGGGTTACCACAAGGCAAGTAAGAGTCCGTGAAGATGTGAAAAGATGCCAAATATGAAGAGGTGAAACATTTATAGGTAAATATTCATAGCAATAAATGTCAGTACTCCCCTAAAGGGGGAAAGATGGTGTGATATGATATTAAGTCGGAGTTATGTGGTTAAGGTAACTATGGAATAGTAAAGGAAGATTGTGGTAGAAAGGCGAAAGGAATTAGATTGCATTTATTCAAATCCTACGGATATGATACGACTCCAGACCATTATGTAAGCATGACGATGGGGAGAGGCAGTAAGGGTTCCATCACTAGATGCTATTGATAAATAAGTGCAAATGAACACTGGATACATAAGGAGACAGTGTGCGGGGTAAGTTAAGACAAAGGATATAACCCACGAGAGATTATGCGGAATATAGATATGATAATGGACTAACGTGTAGTTAGTAGTTGATTCAGGAAGAGCCTAGCTATGNAGAGATTATGCGGAATATAGATATGATAATGGACTAACGTGTAGTTAGTAGTTGATTCAGGAAGACCCTAGCTATGGCTAAATAAGAGGATACAGACAAATCAACAGGTTATGCAAGATAAATATAGTGAAACCCAACATAGGTAATTCAGTCTCGCAAATATTATGACATCGTAATCCTTGAGAAATATACAGATAGGAGTTGGGGTTGTTAAAGGTACCGTATAAGTATTACGAAAATAAAAAAAATGGTGCCACTGAGAAGACAGTCAAAAAATTTCAGTTCAAAATCAACCTTACGAGCACAAGGGCGCAGAGGTAAGTAATTAAGGATAATTATAGGTGAGTAAGAATATCAAAAATTCTTTCGGCTATACGATGTAATAAGCTCGCAGTTTTACAGGAGTCAAAGGGTCTCTCTTAAGTACTACAAAGAAAGACTAGCTGAGGGAATAAGGAAGAAGGCTTCAACTTAAGCATAGTGACATAAGGAAGAATTGGTCTTGTAACAACAGTCTCACAACAACATTGTATGCACTCCATAAGAAAGTGGCACCTATCGTGGCTAATGAACGGGAAGAAAACAAAAA
>AWOL01S0014762.1:24708-48948 GCA_000715115.1 Nicotiana otophora
AAGGAAAAGACAAAAAGTTACATGCCTTGAGACAATAAAAGAGTATAATCCATAAAGTCATGTCCCCATTTCGAGAAATGAGTTGGTGACTCATACATAATTACTAGAAGGAAAAGTTAGACTCCGGAGTAATAAAAATTAGTATGGGATAGTGAATAAGATAAACTGAACATGAATTCGGGACGGAAGGATTTGATTATAGTTGACATCGTGAGAATTTCAGAGATCGCGTTCCGGGCGATAATTGAATGGACAACATAAGAATAACTTTTAAAGGTTATTCAGGAAGACGTTTACCTAAACCAAGCACTGTGAGCAGAGTTAAGCTTAAGGGACTAAGTGTGCCAGTTACACTACAGAAGGGTTACCACAAGGCAAGTAAGAGTCCGTGAAGATGTGAAAAGATGCCAAATATGAAGAGGTGAAACATTTATAGGTAAATATTCATAGCAATAAATGTCAGTACTCCCCTAAAGGGGGAAAGATGGTGTGATATGATATTAAGTCGGAGTTATGTGGTTAAGGTAACTATGGAATAGTAAAGGAAGATTGTGGTAGAAAGGCGAAAGGAATTAGATTGCATTTATTCAAATCCTACGGATATGATACGACTCCAGACCATTATGTAAGCATGACGATGGGGAGAGGCAGTAAGGGTTCCATCACTAGATGCTATTGATAAATAAGTGCAAATGAACACTGGATACATAAGGAGCCAGTGTGCGGGGTAAGTTAAGACAAAGGATATAACCCACGAGAGATTATGCGGAATATAGATATGATAATGGACTAACGTGTAGTTAGTAGTTGATTCAGGAAGACCCTAGCTATGGCTAAATAAGAGGATACAGACAAATCAACAGGTTATGCAAGATAAATATAGTGAAACCCAACATAGGTAATTCAGTCTCGCAAATATTATGACATCGTAATCCTTGAGAAATATACAGATAGGAGTTGGGGTTGTTAAAGGTACCGTATAAGTATTACGAAAATAAAAAAAATGGTGCCACTGAGAAGACAGTCAAAAAATTTCAGTTCAAAATCAACCTTACGAGCACAAGGGCGCAGAGGTAAGTAATTAAGGATAATTATAGGTGAGTAAGAATATCAAAAATTCTTTCGGCTATACGATGTAATAAGCTCGCAGTTTTACAGGAGTCAAAGGGTCTCTCTTAAGTACTACAAAGAAAGACTAGCTGAGGGAATAAGGAAGAAGGCTTCAACTTAAGCATAGTGACATAAGGAAGAATTGGTCTTGTAACAACAGTCTCACAACAACATTGTATGCACTCCATAAGAAAGTGGCACCTATCGTGGCTAATGAACGGGAAGAAAAAAAAAATCAAAAGATGATATTTGAGATCATATGAGTTACATGAAATTCCAGTATTTGTGGGCAATGAGATAAGCCATGTATTCATGCAACAAGTGGCAGAACGATCATGAAAAGTACTTGCTTATGTTTAAAGACAACTAAGAAAGCACGAGAAGAATTACCCGACCCACGATTTAGAGTTAGCCGTGGTGATTCATGCACTAAAGATGTGGAGGCACCATTTGTATGGCATTCATGTTGATATCTATACGGATCATAAGAACCTTCAATATATCTTCAATCAAAAGGAATTGAATTTACGCCAAAGGAGATGGTTGAAGCTACTGAAAGACTATGGCGTTGATAGTTTATACCATATGGGGAAAGCGAACATAGTAGCCGACGCCCTCAGCCGTAGATCTATGGGTAGCTTGTAATATTTACAGCCAGAGAAGTGTGGGATAGACCATGAGATTCATCAACTAGCTAGTCTTGGAGTTCGATTACTGGAGTCAGGTGATACTGGAGTTACTATTCAGGACATGGAAACATCCTCTTTAGTAACTGAAGTGAAGGAACGCCAGTATGAGGATCCGGTGCTAGCTCATTACAGAGATACACCCCCTCAAAAGGAGAATACACCATTTGAAATTACAGGAGATGGAGTCCTCAGATATCGAGGTCGATTATGTGTTCTAATATAATAGGGTTGCGCCAACAGGTTATGGAAGAAGCTCACTATTCTAGTTATTCTATTTATCCAGGAGCTACGAAGATGTATCATGATATCAGGGGAATATACTAGTGGGACGAAATGAAGAAGGATATAGTAGAGTTTGTTGCTCAATGCCTAAATTGTCAGCAGGTTAAGATTGAGCAATAAAAACCCGGTGGGTTATTATAGGCTATAGAGATTCCGACTTGGAAATGAGAAGTGAATAATATGGATTTCATCATAGTCTTACCTCGTACCCAACGTAAGTTCGAATCTATATGGGTTATTGTCAATAGACTTACAAAATCAGCCCATGTTTTGCCTGTCAGGACTATTTATTCGGTAGAGGATTATGCAAGGCTTTACATTAGGGAGATAATACAATTTCATGGTGTCCCTATATCTATTATCTCAAATAAAGGTTCTCAATTTACAATATAATTTCTGGAGGTCCTTCCAAAAAGTATTGGGGACTCTGGTAAGTCTTAGTATAATATTTCATCCCCATACAGACAGTCATGATGAACATACTATTCAGACACTGGAGGATATGTTACGGGCTTGTGTGATGGACTTCAGGGGTAGCTGGGATGATCATCTTCTACTTATTGAGTTTGCATATAATAATAATTATCATTCCAGCATTCAGATGGCTCCATACGAAGCTCTTTATAGACGGAAGTGTAGGTCACCTATCAGATGGTTCGAGATTGGGGAAACTAAGTTAGTAGGACCAGAGTTGGTACAACAGGCAGTTGAGAAGATTAAGCTTATACGGGAAAGGCTATTAGCAGCTTAGAGTCGTCAGAAGTCCTATGCCGATAATCGACGACGAGACTTAGAATTTTAGGTAGATGACTGGGTATTCCTAAAGGTATCACCGATGTAAGGCGCTATGAGATTCGGTAAGGAAGGAAAGCTTAGCCCTCGGTACATTGGACATTATAAGATTATATGTAGAGTAGGCCAAGTAGCATATGAGTTAGACTTGCCTTCCAAATTGGAGTATGTAGATCCAGTATTTCATGTGTCTATGCTCTGTAGGTGTATTGGAGATCCCTCTAAAGTTATTCCAGTTGATTATGTTCAGGTTATAGAGCAACTGTCATATGAGGAAGCTCCCATTGCTATACTAGATAGACGAGTTCAGAGATTAAGAACTAAAGATGTAGCTTCGATTAAAGTACTTTGGATTAACAATAATGTGGAGGAGATGACTTGGGAAGCTGAAGAAGAAATGAAGACTAGGTATCCTTACTTGTTTTCACTTCCGTAGAAGGATCAGACTGAGACATCACATCCTTTAGGTACGTATATGGTACTTGATTCTTATGTTAGTTATTGTTATTGGTCGTGTGAGACAATTGATGTTATTGATGATTGTGGCCCTGTGTGTCTTTGTATTGTTGGGTTTGCTGTGTGGCAAGTTGGTAGTAGTACCGTTATAGAGGAGGCTCTGCCAAAATTGCTATAGATTTCTCGGAGTTTAACATTCGAGGACGAATGTTTCTAGAAGGGAAGATTATTACACCCTGTGCGTCCCAAGGTGACGTAACGAATATGAGACTTTTTAATCATGATTTAAATGATTTTAAAGTCATAATATGGCTATATATGATGTTTGTATAGAAAATATGAAGTTTGGGAAAAATCAGATTTAAGTTGCGGAAACACCGACTAAGGATTTGCCCTGTAATAGAGCTTTTTGAGAAATACACTTCGTGTGCTATATGAGGTTTTTTTGGGAAATATTATATGCCAAATTGAAGGTATTGGAATGTAGTTTCTAACTCACTTAACCGTTCATCCATATGACACTCGGATAAAAAGTTATAAGCGTTGGAAGAAGAGCCAATCATAGGGTGCCAAGTAGCACCTTTTTTACTTTTAAAAAAATGGGATATTTACATCCCATCTCGTCTCTTTCTCTATTTTTCCAGAGAGCTCGCCCAAAAAACACCCCTAAATTTACTCTTAAGCTCTCTTCAAGAGCTTCAAACAAGATTATCATCCCGGGCACGGAATCAAGAAGCGATAACATTAAAACGATCCCTACGACGTAAGTATCGCTATATCGCCTCTCTTTTTCTTTGTAGTTTGAGTTTTGGAAGGTAATTCATAGTTAAAAAAACGTGTACTTTCTGTATTTAAGTGTTTAAATATCAAGGAATATTGATAAATTCGTTTCCTAATAGTTAGAACTCACGGGACGGTGATCAGAAGCCGTGAGTTCGAGTTATTTGACTTGTAGTGGACTGTTTTGTGGGTTGTTTCGTATTGCCTTTGGATTATATATTTTCCTACTATTTAATGGAGTTTTGGAGGACAAATGGTGTGGAGAAACACCACACAATGACGGAATGGTGGGCTGGTCGTTCGTCGTTATATTTTTTTAAGTTGTTTGGTACTACTTTGGTTGTCGTTTTATGTATGAAGTGATTAGGGTGTGTGGGCTATTTTGTGGTATATTGTGATGGATATAAGGTTGGAAAATGATGCTTACATGTTGTTATTGTTGTGTTCTTGTTGTTGTTGTTGTTGGTATATAGTATTGGAGGAGGGCTTAGTTACAGGAGAGATGCTGCCCAAATTTACGTAAATGAGCTACTAGTTTAAGTTGCGGACTTAGCCTTTACTCAGCACTGATTTTAAATCTCCTTATGATGTGGTAGATTGAATTGAGTTGTTTGAAGAATTTCTTGGAAGGTATTAAGGACTCAACAGAGTTAAGGTATGCTAAGTCTATCCTTTCTTTCTTTTTGGCATGATCCAAATGATACAAACGAAACGAGCAAAATACGCAACTTTCATAAATGACTTTATTCATATAAATACTAGGGGTGTCTATATTCTTGATCCCCCGTGTGAATTATTATTATATCCTATGTTCATGGGTCTCAGAAAAATACGTATTTGATAAAGTTTGTCTGGAAGACATATTGATTTTATGATATTCGAGAAATATAATTAACGTATTTCTTATGCATTTCATGCATTTATACATGTATATTTACCCATAATCAGAAGGCATTATATACGCGTATAATATATGTATATGGGATATGGGATACGCACCACCACCTGATCAGCTGATATACGTTGTTGAATTTTCCCACAATGGCTGAGATGATATGATAGGATGCCCTCAGAGACTTGATGATGTTATGTACGCATATACCTATGCATGGTATGGCATTTATACGCACATGTATGACATTATAAATTTTCATGATTCATAGAGTTATTCAGAATTTCAGGTTGAGTTCTTTTATTCCATGTTTCTCTCATGTCTATTATTTATTGATTTTCATTCCTTACATACTCGGTACATTATTTGTGCTGACGTCCCTTTTTCCTGGGGACGCTGCGTTTCATGCCCGCAGGTCCCGATAGACGGGTTGAGAGTTCTCCTAGTAGGCTATCAGCTCAGCAGAAGGTGTTTGTGCACTTCACTTGCTCCGGAGTTGCCTATTTATTTAGTGTAATTTGAATACGTATTGATTGGTATGGCGGGGCTATGTCCCGACCTTTATGATATTTATGTACTCTTAGAGGCTTGTAGACAGATGTCATGTATACGAATAGTGGTATAGGCCAGTACGTCATATGTTTAAGTCGGTATATCAAGTTGGGTCACCCTATATTGAGTATTTTCTCATGCTTTATTCTACTTATCTCACGACAGCCTCTCCGGTTCAATTACCTATGATAGTATGATTCGAAAGATACGTTATGTTGGTACTCGGTTGAGTAAGGTACCGGTTGCCCGTCGCGGCTCATCGGTTTGGGTCATGACAAGCATCACCTTCTATATAATGCCTCATATGGAGCCATCTGAATGCTCGACTGGTAGCTATTATTATAAGCAAACTCCGCAAGTGGTAAGAATGGATCCCAAGAACCTCCAAAGTCTATAACACAAGCGCGTATCATATCTTCCAATATCTGAATAATGCGCTCTGACTGTCCGTCTGTATTAAATGTTGTACTCAACTAAACCCGCATGCCTAACTCACGTTGTAAAGCTCTCTAGAAGTGTGAGGTAAACTGCTTACCTCGATCTGAAATAATAGACACGGGCACACCGTGAAGGTGGACAATCTCACGAATGTAAATGTCAGCTAACCGCTATGAAGAATAGGTAACTGCCACTGGAATGAAATGTGCTGACTTGGTTAACCTGTCCACAATGACCTAAACTGCGTCGAATTTTCTCTGAGTCCGTGGGAGCCCAACAACAAAATCCATAGTGATACGCTCCCACTTCTACTCAGGAATTTCTAGCTTCTGAAGCGAACCACCAGGCCTCTGATGCTCGTACTTAACTTGCTGACAATTCAGACATCAAGCTACAAATGCAACTATATCCTTCTTCATTCTCCTCCACCAATAATGTTGCCGCAAATCTTGACATATTTTTGGCGGCACTTGGATGAATGAAATACCTGGAACTGTGGGCCTCTTCCAGAATTAATTTACGAAGCCCACCCACATTAGGCACACAAATATGACTCTACATTCGCAGAACTCCATCTTCCCCTACAATAACTTGTTTGGCATCACCGTGCCGCACCGTATCCTTAAGGATAAGTAAATGAGGATCATCATACTGTCGCTCTCTGATGCGCTCATATAAAGAAGATCAAGCAACTGTGCAAGCTAGAACCCGACTGGGTTCCGAAACATCTAACCTTACGAACTGATTAGCCAAAGTCTGAACATCTGCAGCTAACGGTCTCTCACCAACCGGAATATACGCAAGACTGCCCATACTCACAACCTTTCTACTCAAAGTATCGGCCACCACATTAGCCTTTCCGGGGTGATACAAAAGGGTGATATCATAGTCTTTCAACAACTCCAACCATCTTCTCAGTCTCAAATTAAGATCTTTTTGTTTGAATAGATATTGAAGGCTACGATGATCAGTAAATACCTCACACGAGACACCGTAGAGGTAATGTCTCCAAATCTTCAGTGCGTGAACAATGGCTGCCAATTCTAAGTCATGAACATGGTAATTCTTCTCGTGAACTTTCAACTGCCGCGACACATATGCAAACACCCTACCATCTTGCATTAATACTGCACCAAGCCCAATATGAGATGCATTACAATATACCGTATAAGATCCTGAACCTGTGGGTAATACCAACACTGGCGCCGTAGTCAAAGCAGTCTTGACCTTCTAAAAGCTCAACTCACACTCGTCTTACCACCTAAATGGGATACCCTTTTGGGTCAGTCTGGTCAATGGGCTTGCTATAGATGAAACCCCTTCCACGAACTGACGATAATAACCTTCCAAACCCAGGAAACTCCAGATCTCTGTAACTGAAGTAGGTCTAGGCCAATTCTGAACAACCTCAATCTTCTTAGGATCCACCTTTATGCCTTCTGCCAATACAACATGCCCCAAAAAGGCAATTGAGTTTAACCAAAACTCGCATTTTAAAAATTTCGCATATAATTGATTATTCTTCAAAGTCTGAAGCATACTCCAAAGATGCTGCTCATGCTCCTCTCGACTGCTGGAATAAATCAAGATATCATCAATGAATACAACCACAAAAGAATCCAAATAGGACTTGAACACCCGATTCATCAAATCCATAAATGTTGTTGGGGCATTTGCCAACCCAAATGACATCACTAAGAATTCGTAATGCCCATACCGAGTCCGTAAAGCTGTCTTAGGGACATCAGATGCCCTAATCTTCAACTGATGGTAACCAAACCTCAAATCGATCTTTAAAAATACCTTGGCACCCTGAATCTGATCAAATAAGTCATCAATTCTTGGCAACGGATATTTGTTTTTGATAGTGGCCTTGTTCAACTGCCGATAATCTATATGCATCCGCATAGAGCCATCTTTTTTCTTTACAAATAGTATTGGTGCACCCCAGGGCGAGACACTGGTCTAATGAATCCCTAATCAAGCAAGTCTTGTAACTGCTCCTTCAATTCTTTCAACTCTGGCGGGGCCATACGTTATGGTGGGATAGAAATGGGCTGAGTGCCCGGAGCTAAATCAATACAGAAGTCAATATCTCTGTCGGGTGGCATTCCCGGCAAATTTGCAGGAAATACTTCGGGAAATTCACGAACAATTGGTACTGAGTCCATAGAAGGAACATTCGCACTGAGATCACGAATATAAGCCAAATAGGCTAGACACCCTTTCTCGACCATACGCCGAGCCTACATATAAGATATAACCCTGCTGGTAGAATGACCAGGAGTTCTTTTTCACTATAACCGAGGTCACCCCGCATGGCTAGGGTCACCGTCTTGGCATGACAATCCAATATAGCATGATAAGGTGACAACCAATCCATACCTAAGATGACATCAAAATCTATCATATTAAGAAATAGAAGATCCACACTAGTCTCAAGACTGCCAATAGTGACCACACATGAAAGATAGACATGATATACTACAACAGAGTCTCCCACTGGTGTAGATACACACAGAAGCACTCAGAGAATCACAAGGCACAACCAAATATGAAGCAAAATAGGAGGACACATAAGAATAAGTAGATCCTAGATCAAATAGAACTGAAGCATCTCTATGGCAAACTGGAATAATACATGTGATCACAACATCAGATGACTCGGCCTCGGGCCTAGCTGGAAAAGCATAAAATCGAGGCTGGGCCCAACCACTCTAAACTGCGTCTCTGGGACGACCTCTAACTGGCTGGCCTCCACCTCTAACGGTCTGACCTCCACCTCTAGCTTCCTGACCCCTACCTCTAGCTGGATGAGCAGGCGGTAAAACAACCGGTGCCGGTATGATGGCATGAGAATTCTACCGAGATCTGTTACTCGACAACCTAGGGCAATACCTCTTGTTGTGACCAATGTTGCCACACTCATAACACCCATCTTGATGCCGTGGCTGCTGAAACTGAAGCTGACCCGAACGGGTCGGATAACCACTGTAGTGTCTCTGGAGTGGTGGTGCACTGATAGGAGCTAAATGTGCACTAAATGTTGGCTGCCCAGAGTAAGTCATAATAGGACCGTGACTCCCTGAAGCACCGGGAGATGTCTGAAGTGCTGAATGAAACGGTCTGGGAGGATGACCCCTACCAAAATTAACCCTGCCTCAAGACGAGGCACCACTGAAACCACCGAACTGATGAGGCCTCTTATCAGACCTCCGCCCTCTCTCCTGTGCAAGAACCATTTTGATCCTCCTCGCGATATTAGCAGTCACCTGAAAGGAAATCTCACTTCTGGTTTCCTTGGCCATCTGAAGCCTGATAGGGTGAGTGAGTCCCTCAATAAACCTCCCCACTCTATCTCCCTCAGTAGGTAGTAAAAGGATTAGCATGACGGGCAAAATCCACAAAACGGGACTCATACTGAGTAACAGTCATACTGCCCTGCTGTAGACGCTCAAATTGCTTGCGGTAATCCTCTCTTAGTGTGATAGGAAGGAACTTCTCCAGAAATAGTTGCGAGAACTGCTCCCAGGTGAGTGTAGGCGATCCAACTGATTTGGTCAATGTATAATCTCTCCACCACCTCTTGGCGGAACCCGTCATCTGAAATACAGCAAAATCGACCCCATTGGTCTCAACTATACCCATGCTCCCCAGCACCTCATGGCAGCGGTCAAGATAATCATGTGGGTCCTCAGAAGGTGTACAACTGAAGTGAACTGGAAAGAGATTAGTAAACTTATCCAGTCTCAATAAGGCCTCAAAAGACATGGCGGGCCTATCACCGGTCTGTGCCGCAACAACTGGCTGAACTACCCCAACTGGAGGGGCTGCTGGAGCCTGATTCTGGGGAGCTATCTGCTCTGGAGCAGGAGTAGTGGGGGTTTGTGCTCCTCCCCCAGCATATGAGATGGCTGATGCCACTGGAAATGTACCATTCTGGTCCACGNCTGGAGCCTGATTCTGGGGAGACATTTGCTCCAGAGCGGGAGTAGTGGAGTTTTTGCTCTCCCCCAGCCTGTGAGACACTTGGTGTCACTAGAAATGTACCATTCTGGGCCACGCCCTCCATAAGACTCACCAATCGGACTAGAGCGTTCTGAAGCACTGGAGGAGCTATGGTTCCTTCCGGGACCTGAACTGGTCCAACTGGTACAGTATATATTGGAACCTCCTCCTGAAGATCCACCTGAGGTTCTACAACAGGTGTTGTTGCTCGAGCTCTAGACTGAGCTCTACCCCTGCCTCTGCTTCGGCCTCTAGCATGACCTCGACCTCTACCGCTGGTCATAGTTGCCATCGGGGGCTCTGGTCCCTGCCCATCGGTAGATGTATTATGTGTTCTCACCATATTCAAGAGAATAAGAATAGAATGGTTTAATCATCGATGATAGAATAAAATCGCACGACACAATAAAAAAGAAGTGATATTGTTCCTAAACTTCATAGCCTCTGAGAGATAAGTGCAGACGTCTCTGTACCGATCCTTCAGACTCTACTAAGCTTGCTCGTGACTCGTGAGACCTATGTAACCTAGTGCTCTGATACCAACTGTCACGACCCAAAATTCCCACCTTCGGAACCGTGATGGCGCCTAACATTTCACTTGCTAGGCAAGCCAACGTTAGAATATAATTAGCCATTTTAACAAAACATTTAAATTAATAATAACAAGAAAACAAATGGAAAAATAAAGTCTGAAATAAAGTAATTAATTCATAATAATTGTGATATCTAAATACCATCCCAGAACTGGAGTCACAAGTGCATGAGCTTCTAGAATAATACAAATATAGGTCTGAATAAAATAAGGTTGTCTGAAAGCAAACACACAGCTAAAATAAAGTAGACGGGCACTTCAGAACTGCGGACGCTGTGCAGTTATACCTCAAGTCTCCTCTGGGTAGCTGAAATCCGAGCAAGTCTATGGTACGCCGCTGGGACCAACTCCAAAATTTGCACATGAAGTGCAGAGTGTAGTATCAGTATAACCGACCCCATGTACTGGTAAATGTCGAGCCTAATCTCAACGAAGTAGCGACAAGGCTAAGGCGGGTCACTTACATTAACATGTACGCAATAATAGTAATAACAATAATAATAATAACGGAAATAGTAGTAAGACCAGTAAATAATATTAATAATTGGAATCAATTCAGTAGTCACAATCCCTCAACTTATTTTCATTTCAGTGTGCAACCCGTTCCCCCAATATAAACTTTAAACAAGTCTGTTGTGGCGTGCAATCCGATTCCCCAATGTAGACTTTTAAATAAGTCTGTTGCGGCGTGCAATCTGATCCCCCAATATAGTTACTTTCATTTCCGTTGCGGTGTGTAACCCGATTCCCCAATATATTTTAACAACTCACAAATGTTGTAAAATTTACTCCAATAAATACCACGTTTAATGAGAAACTATTAATCATCAAGACACACAATATTTATAATTTATTTATGAACAAACAATGACAATTAGCAATTAATTGTGGAAATCATGGAGAAATAGGCAGTTTAATATTTACTATGCTAAATGTCAAATAGCAATTAAGACACATAAGTCAAATAAGCATGTAACAATTATTTCAAGAATTCACGAATTAATATTTGACGAGGAATATGAGTGAAACAATTAATATAATAATTAATTCATGATTTAAAACGATTTATGAATTTTCAAGTAATTATGCAAACAATTAATTTGATGACGTATAGATACTCGTCACCTTGCCTATACATGATTCACATGCATCTCACATAACAAATAATTTAAGGGTTCTATTCCCTCAAGTCAAGGTTAACCACGACACTTACCTCACTTTGTAACCAAATTTTAAGAATCCAATAAACCTTTGTCTCGCGAATTCGTGTCTGAAATCCTCAAATCTAGGCATAAACAATTCAATATACTCAATACAAATCGTAGGAATTAATTCCATATGAATTTATAAATTTTCCGGATAAAAATCTGAAATTTATTTTAAAAATCAACAGTGGGATCCACGTCTCGAATCCCGAGAAAACTCGCGAAATCCGAACACCCGTTCCGATATGAGTTCAACCATATAAAAATTATCGAATTCCGACATTGGATTGACCTTCAAATCTTAATTTTACATTTTTGGAAGATTTTATAAAAATATAATTTTTCTTCCATAAATTTACGGATTCATGATATAAATGAGTATGGAATCATGAAATATAATCAATATAGGATAAGGAATACTTGCCCCAATGTTTCCCCGTGAAAATCGCTCAAAACGCGTCTTACCAGAGCTCAAAATCGAAAATGGTGGAAAATGGGTCGAAATCCCATTTCTAGAACTTAAGTTCTATTTGCCCAGATTTTTACTCATCGCGATCGCGGGAATTCGTTTGCGATCGCATAGAACAATTGTCTGCCGATCCATTTTACTCTTCGCGATCGCGGATAATTCTTTGCGATCGCGAATCTTGTTTTGGTTGCACAAAATTTTAACTCTACGCGATTGCGTAAATGGTCATGCGATCGCAGAGAACATTTTCACAGCCTTACGCGATCGCGTACTGACTTGTGCGATCCCGTAGCACAAATTTGATGCTTCAGCTTCTGCCTCATTCCTTCTTCGCGAATGCGGCTTTGCCCACGCGTTCACTGTGCCTTAGCTTTTTCAAGTATTAGGGGTGGGGATCGGTCGGTTCGGTTCAGTTGTAAATATTATCAATTTAGCGTATCGGTTATCAGTTTACAAATATGGTAAATCGATAACCAAACCGATAAGATATCGGTTATCAATTATCGATTAACCGGTTATCGACCATTATCGGTTTGTCCGATAAGATAACTCAATCTAGAGTTAAGCAAAAAAAAGAAGACAATTCACACGTAGTATACTAATTTCTGCGTTCTAGCCACAACTAATATTTGAAGCTTCTGCTTGGAGAAACTAATATTCACATATTGAAATAATTTGACAACATTTGCTTCTGCTTCTATAGATTGAAGATAATATTTCCATAAAGCAAAAATAGATTTGAATGAGAATCTACAGAAATACACAATCCCTATTAGAAGATAAGGTTATGTTTGTGCTTGTAGACCAAGTCAACTCTCACCAACCTACCACCTTTTTGTGGAGAAAATAGAAGAACAAAGAACCCAAGAACCAACTTTCTAACACTACAAATATCAACATAATTAGATCAAGAAACTATGAAAAAACCTCAAGTACGACCACCTACATGTAAATTAAAAGAGTATCATTTGTCATCCATCATCCGAAATACAATGACCGAGGCAGTCACAAAATCTACAACTAATATTCACATATTGAAATAGTAAAGAATGGGATGGCATTGATAGAATCAAAAAAGAAAGATAGAGTACTTTGCAGCAGGTATTTGCACCAAAATGCCATTTCAGTATTTGCACCAAAAAACAATGCACTCTCTACTGCTTCTAAGCCTGAACTGCAGAATTTGGTGTCAAAGCTGCTAGTAATTCAATAGTTGTTCAAAGTCCAAACACAACTGAAATAGTACTAATTCTTCAACGATAGTTGTCTAAATACATTAATAACAATACAAAGTAGTAGCAATTTCACCTTAAGATTAATAAGTCCAAACAAGATGACAATGACTACATCTTACTTTCCACCATCCATCATCACCTTCTTCAATCCTTTTTGATTGACTTGTTACAACATTTAAGGTATTTTTTACAATTGGTCATATGCGTAAGTAGTGATTTCGTACCATTATCTTTTGTATCAACAAAATATTTTCTTTTGCAATGTTTACAGACACCCTTTTTATTTCCTTCAGAATCAATAATTTGGTCAAAATGATCCCATACAAGAGACCTCTTTTTTCTTTGTTTTCTTATTGTCGATTGAACTGATTGAGATTGTGCTGACGCATTTGAATTAGAAGCTCCACTTTCACCAATCACCTTATCAATTATGATATTTTCAGCCATGCGTTTGTGTCACTGTGAGTTTGAATTTATAAGAAATCAAGCAGCGAGGCAAAAAAATCTTAAAAAACGAATCAGAAGAATCTACACATAAGGTAACTGAACAAAATAAATACTGGACCTTCCCATTCATAATTTATATGTGCCTTTTAATGTACAAAATCTAACCATTCAAAGACTAAAATAGTATTTTGCAGCGCCAATTTAAGAAAGTATTTTCCAGATTGACTGTGTAAAGCAGTAAAGGTATTAATTCTTAGACAATTTCAATCAGTTTTTCTCAATAGAAATTCCATGTGTAGGACTCCCTGAAGCCTAGTATATATTATGCAGCTACTGGAAGATCAAGATATTGTTGTCTATTGATTGTTAGGTCCTTTTCTTTTTTTTCCTTTTAGACTATTTCAAATAGTTTTTGCTCAATAAGAATGTCACATATAGCATATATAGAAGTTTAATTTATGAAAGTTTTGTATACTCAAGGTATCTTTGTGATTATTTAGGCATAAGTTCCTTCTTCTCTGTCATCCACTTAATAAACGATTGAATCCACATGAAGAATGAAGATGAAGCAACTAACGACTTACACGAAGAATGAATATGAAGCTGAAGAATGCGGTTGAGAAATATGAAGCAACGGAAGAGTGAAGACTGAAGAATGCGGCTGAGAAAGAATAGGAAAGAATGAAGTGAAGCCCTAGCATATGTGTATACTTAAGGGTAAAGTAGTAATTTTATTAATCCTTATTGGATTATCGGTTAATCCATTAATAAAATTGACAAACCGAGGCCCGAACCGATAACCCAATAGTGTAACAATTCTAAACCGTTAACGAACCGTTAATCCAATAACCAAATACCGATAACCCAATAAATAATTAACGGTTCGGGGTATCGGTTTTACCCGAATTATGCCCAGCCCTATTTCCAACTGTGCAATCGCATACAATACTAAAAGATCGCATAGTACAAATTTTCATCAGTGATCAACAAGCCTTCGCGATCGCGGATGAAGCCTCGCGATCACGATCAAGGAAATCAGAACTGGGAAATACCATATTTTCAGCCATCTGTTCTTGAACAAAAATGGTCTGAGGTTCGTCTGAAACTCACCAGAGTCCTCGGAGCTCCAAACCAAACATGCACACAAGTCCAAAAACCTCATACGAACTCGCTCGCGCGATCAAAATACCGATTTAACACCTAGAATCACAAATCGGACACCAAAAACAAATAAATTTTTTAAGAAAACTTTAAAACTTCTATTTTCACAACCGAACATCCGAATCACGTCAAATCAACTCTGTTTCTCACCAAATTCGACAGACAAGTCATAAATGATATAGCGGACGTATGAAAATTTTCAGAACTCGAATCCAACCCTGATATCAATAAAAGTCAATTTGCGGTCAAACTTTAAAATCTTTAAACCTTTAGACTTCTAGTTTACGCCAACTGGCGATATTTCAAGCTATGGACTTCCAAATTAAATTTCGGGCATACGCCCAAGTCCCAAATTATGATACGGATTTACCGAAACTGTCAAAATACTGATCCAAGTCTGTTTGCTCAAAATGTTGACCAAAGTCAACTCAGTTGAGTTTTAAGGCTCTATTTCACATTTTAATCCATTTTCACATAAAACTTTCCGAAAAATTATACGGTATGTGCACGCAAGTCGAGAAATAATAAATAGTACTTTTCGAGTTCTTAGAACACAGAAATAATTATTAAATTTAAAGATGACCTTTTGGGTCATCACAGTGATTCTTGCCATTAACCGATCACTATGGCGGAATCACGGAATTAGTCAAAAAGGGAACCAACAATCTTCAAAATCAAGGACTTATGTTTTTTATAGTACAATTAAATAATACCCCAAGGGTTAGGTCTCCCTCATAAGCAATACATTTTCCAAGCTTCTACTCTTTGATATTTTTTCTGTCACTAAAAGTGTATTCAACTCAAGGGTGGCTGGTATTCTTAAATTGAAATCATCCAATTCATGTGGTTTGCAGTTATTTTATCGCTATTTATTTTAATTGCAATATAATTTATCGCTTTGTATCAAGTTAATCACATGTCCTTATAACCACTAACAAATTCAGTTGTTATCCGATTTTGAGGGTAAAGAATGGGAATTATAAAAATATGATTAAAGTTCCTAAAACTCTTTGATACAACAACAACAACCCAGTATAATCCCACTAGTGGGGTCTGGGGAGGGTAGTGTGTACGCAGACCTTACCCCTACCCTGGGGTAGAGAGGCTGTTTCCAATAGACCCTCGGCATCCTTCCCTCCAAGAACTCCCCACCTTGCTCTTTGATAATTCCCACATAAAAGTCAACATTTAAAATTCCCATATTTGATCTTCTCTTCTTTTTGTTTATTTATTTATATTCTCAAGCTTAACTTATCAAATTCTAGATGATTTATATAAATTCTAGAAGTCCGCTTCCGATTCTCTTTTATATGTCTCCTTCTTTTATTTAAAATATTTAATAGTATTATAAAAACACAAATCATAAGTCTGTGATAGGACTGTTCTATTTTCCCACAAAAATGAAGTGTAGAATTGTCACTAATAAAAGAATATGGTCGTTCACATGTTTCCCAGTTCCTCGACACGTGCGTCGCACGTTTATGTCAAATCATAAGATACACAATTTTATACAATAATTTTTATATTAGTAAAATAAAGTTTTGGGTAAATAATTATATATAAAAGAAGATGGTCTAGTTTATATGAATAATTAATATGGATTGTCGTATGGTGACTTATTTATCCAAAGATGATGAATCTCTCATAAAGCAACAATTATATGATCATACTCATGCATGTTTTAAAATTACAAATTGCTTATATTACATTAACTTATCTGTATAGTACATTAAATGAACATTTTTCATAGAAACTCTTATAATTTTAATTTACCTTACGTTGTAACTTCATCCCTTTTCTCCTTCTCTATCATTCTTTAATAAGTGGTTCTCACGGTTACTAACATGTATATTACATCTGAAAAGTATGTTAATATTAGTGATAAATAACAAGTGATTATGTAGGAAAATAATTCATAAATTTCTAAAGATTATTACCTAGGTCAGCGCGGTTATTAAATTTTTTCGCCTCTTCAAAAGATACAAAACCATTTGAATTGTCGCTGCCCTTTAAAGGAGCGGGCACAGTGAACTCTAATTGTGAAAATATTGAAAGATCTAGCCAAAGATATTTTTTTTGTGGGAGTGACATTGTCGGATTCCTTTACAATGATGTTGTTTTCATTCCATATTTGTGTACTAAGAGTAGTTGGAGTTAACATAATCTAATCGACCATTCATAAAATAGCAACTCTTAATTGGTTTAAAGAAGGTTTTTCACTTTTCGACATGATTATTGAAAAGTATTGCTTGGATCTTGTCCCATAGTAAGGACTTAATCCGTATTTGATGTTATTAATAAAGGCATATAAATAAGTAAAGAATATAATATAAATTTAAAATGGTATTACATCTTCTTCAATTAATATTTATAGTCCAAAAAACAACTTCATGTCTTGGATTCTTGTATGGTGTTACTGAACCTTTTCGAATTAGTAATACTATTATTATCACCGCATCAAATGAATAAGGAACTATCACGATCCAAAATCCCACTAGTCGTGATGGGACCTAACCCAACCTGTTAGGTAAGCCAATTTTCATCTATCCAATTCCAATGAAATTAATTAAAAGAAAATATCTAAAACCAATACATCTCCCCAAGAACTGGCAGTACAAATCATAAACTTCTAAGAATAGAGTGTGCAAAGCGCAAATAAAATAAATACATAGTCTGTTTGAATAATACATAAACAGAGCTTTTATAAATCTAAGGGTACCCTGAACAAGAGGCAGCTATAATAGGAACGCAGGTACATCTTCACATCTCGCAACCATCGAGCACAGCAACAACAGTAGCCAACATCTGCATGAAATGTGCAGAAGTGTAGTATCAGTACAACCGACCCCATGTACTGAGTAAGTAACAAACCTAGTCGTAGGTTGAAAATAGTGACGAGCTTCTACCAAGGTCGGGTCCAAAATCACTAGTCCACAACAGTCCATAACAACATAAAGCAAATAGTACCAGAAGAAACACAGAGATAAAAATGCTCAGCCGAATCATGATTTCAAAAATAATAGTTCTTCTTTTCAAATACATCAGTGAAAACCCAAATCATTTGCCGAAGTAACCAAAAATATGAATAATTTGAAAACAGTAATTCTTCCAAAAATTATTTCAATAGTAAATAAAATATATCATTTTCTTTCCCAGATAACCAGTGTAAAATAAATGCATCACTATGCCTATCTGTCAACATATGTGAAAAATAATGAATAATGTGATACCGTACAGCATGAGGAAAGCACATCTCTATGCATATATGTCATGTGTGCATGTCAATGCAATGTATCTCAGAGATTGCACTCATGTACTCACAATCTCAGAGTACTCAATCTCATTGTCTCGCATTCTCTCTCACTGTGCTCAGCACACTCAATCATTCAACGCTATACAATACCTGCCGCGGCGTGCAGCCCGATCCCTGTTTGTAGTCGACTGTGCTCACTGGGGGTGTACAGACTCATGAGGGGCTTCTACAGCCCAAGCGCTATAAGCACGGACAACTTACGTGTTGCACGAACAACTCACGTGCTATTATATCATATCTTGATCTGCACGGACAACTCACGTGCTGCACGGAAAACTCACGTGTTATAATAATATCTGGATCCGCATGGCCAACTCACGTGCTATAATAATATCTGGATCCGCATGGCCAACTCACGTGCTATAATAATATCTGAATCTGCATGGCCAACTCACATGCTATAATAATATCTGGATCCGCACGGCCAACTCACGTGCAATAGTATAATATATAGATCCGCACGGCCAACTCACGTGCAATAGTATAATATATATAAAGCCAACATGGCCTGCTGCGGCGTGCAACCCGATCCCAAATATATCCTCACAATCAGGCCCTCGGCCTCCCTCAGTCATTAATCTATCCAGTCTCTCTTTCATGGGCTCACAATGTCATGAGAATAGCCCAAAAATGATGATATGATGTATCAATAAATAACAACAGAGACTGAGATATGATATGCAATGAAATGAATATGACTGAGTATAAATGTTCATTTTAAAATAAATATTTCACAACAATATGACCTTTATGGGTCCCAATAATATTGGCACATAGCCTCAACATAATTTTTAATATGCTTTTCAGCTCAATTTCTTTAACTCATAAAATTGCATGGAAAATGCCAAGATCATTTAACTACAAACTTCCACAAAAACAATTATGTCATAATTTCTATAGTGCACGCCCGTCACATAGCATGTGCGCCACCTCCCAACAATTTACGAAATACATATATTCCGGGTTCATACCCTCAACTCCAAGATTAGAAGAGTTACTTACCTCGAACAAGCCAAATCCAATGTCGAGCAAGCTAAGCAATGCTCCAGAAATTCCATTCTGCGCGTATCAACTTCCAAATGGCTCGAATCTGGTCACAATTAATGTGATTCAGCTCACAAAAATTATAGGAATTAATTCCATATCAAAATATTAATATTTTCCAAAAATTCAAAATTACGCCCCAAAAATCACTCGTGGGGCCCACATCTCGGAATCCGATAAAACTCACAAAATCCGAACCGTCATTCAACCACGAGTCTATCCATACCAAAATTACTCAAATCCGATCACAACTCATCTTCAAATCCTCAATTAAAGTCTATAAATTTTTCTACTATTTTCAACCCAAAATACTAATTTGTTGATAAAAATAATAATAGATTCGTGTAATTTAACCAAAACCGAGTTAGAATCACTTGCCCCAATCCATATGGTGAAAATCGCTTCAATCCGAGCTACATAGCTCTAAATGTGTTAAAATGACCGAAACCTCGAAATATATCTTCTGTCCAGGCATTTACTCTTCGCGATCGCGAAGCACAAAATTTTTCAGCCCCAAAATTGTTTTTCGCGATCGCGAAGAACAAACTCCCCAACTCTTCCAGACAGCCTCTAGTATAATAGTCATATCATTTTGTACAAAACACCAAATTGCAATTGGTTTAACTTTATGAAAACTAGACACCAAGGGATATAACTTTTATTTGTTTCTCATCTCCCAATTCCTTATATATTGTTAGATATAAGCTTCCAAAGTCAGCCCTATGCAACAGAGATTTCCAAATTCTTCCCAGAGAGCCTATAATGTATCCACCATAACATTTATACACAACTCCAAATGATAAATTATTTATATTTCTGAAAATTAGACATCAATGGCTACAACTTTTATTTTTGGATCATCTCCATATTCCTTATAGATTGCGATATATAAGCTTCCAAAGTCGGGTCAGTACAGTAGAGATTTTGTTCTACGCGATCGCGAAAGAGCTTCAGCGATCGCGATTCACAAGGTTCCAAACTGCTGTTTGCTCTTCGCGAACGCGACCCAATGTTCGCGATCGCGATGCACATCTCTGTAGGCAGAAACCAGTAACTAAAAATGGTCCGAAACTCACCCCGGCCCCCTCGGGACCTCAACCAATTATAGCAACAAGTTCTAACATCATACGAACTTAGTCGAAGCCTCGAATCACATCAAACAACGCTAAAACTATGAATCGCACCTCAATTCAAACCTAATGAACTTTAAACTTTCAAATTCTATATCTTGTACCGAAATACATCAAATCAATCCGGGATGACTTTAAATTTTGCACAAAAGTCATAAATGACATAACGAAGCTATTCCAATTTTCAGAATCGGATTCCGACCTCGATATCAAAAATTCAACCCCCCGGTCAAACTTTCCAAAAATTCAACTTTCGGCATTTCGAGCCTAATTCCACTACGGGCCTCCAAATAATTTTTCAGACACGCTCCTAAGTCCAAAATTACCATACGGAGCTATTAGAATCATCAGAATTAAATTCTGAGGTCGTTTACACATAAATCGACATCCGGTCACTATTTTAACTTAAGCTTTAAACCTTGGAACTAAGTGTTCCAATTCATTCCAAAAACTCACCGGACCCGAACCAATTGCCCCGGTAAGTCACAGAATAACTGTAAAGCCCAATTTGAGCAGTAAATGGGAAAACAGGATTGTAATACTCAAAACGACTGATCGGGTCATTACATTCCCCCCACTTAAACATACGTTCGTCCTCGAACGTGCCAAGAGTTATTTCCAAGCCATGAAATCATTGTTCCATCTTACCACACACGTACTCGGGGTGATCTCATGTCACCCTATTCTATATAGGCCTGGCCACACAATATAACTAAAAATCGTTAATTTAACCTTAGCCCAAAACCCATGGAGCAAAATTTCTAACATCCAAAATTCTTTTCAAGACCTGAATCTCATATCTACACACTGTATAAGTCCGAACAAGCTGCATCGAGCTATAACTATAACCACAGATATAATCACCTAGCATATTACATAACTCGCATGCTCAAATCACCATTCTTGATCATAGTAACTACTCCAAAACCAACCAAGTACTAGTATTAAACCCCATATCGAACCAAACTTCATCCCAAAACCTTCGTACACTATTGATAATAAAAGAAACACGCAGAAATCTCAGGACCCCTTATCAGATCAACAAGTCATGGAGCTCTCTCGCCCCAACCAGAACCATAATCACTTTCTAAGCCGAATTTTAATATTATCCTCCCGAATATACCGTTTCAAACCTGATAGTACCCATTCCAGGTCCAATGACCCTATTTTACTAAACACATCTATTCTACAGATATGCTGCACCAATATAACTCAGAGCCACAACCTGTGCCATCCGTGCACCCATACACAACAATTCAAATGTACTCAAATGCTCATATTGTTCAAATTCCGCCATAAGGTCCCTAATAAAAACCGCACCATGTGTGCACATAACCAATGAATCACAACTCCTCGTAGCATAAAGGAGTAACTCACAGATCATTTCAGAACACGAATAAGTTCAACATCAACCGAATGGCACGTCCCTCAACAATAGCAGTATGGAGCCAACCATCCCGGCTCGGTGTAAAATACACATCCTAATTGGGCCTATCAATGGACCCCCAAATCACTCTGGTTACCCACAAATAGATAAAAATCACTCCGAAAATCCATAATGACTGAATCATAATACATTCTATCATCTGGCTAGCTCCGACCACAACTTCACAGTCCACAACCATGAAACAATTTGTTCCTGACAACTCCTAGTCTCCAAATCCATAGAACACACGCACCACCATTTCTGGTCCCATCTCCACTGCCCGAATGTCTAACACATCTCTCATACACGATCATCCCACGAGGAATATTTCTAAAATTCTTCTGTGCCACAAGGCAAAATCTGAACATCAACAGTCGATCAACCAGGAAAATGCCGCAATACCTATGAAATATCCATAATTCAAAACATAGTGCGCCTTCTGAAATGTACACTCTACTCACGCAATAACAAAATAGTTATAGCATTTATCTAAACATCGAAAACTGTTTATGCCCTCTAATAATTTATGACCTCCCTTTCAAAGCCAAACCATGACCTTGCACACGCCAACCTTAATCCCACACAACATACCACATCTATTATGCCATCATGTGACAAGTATAAGAATCCCATTATCAACTTTGAGTCACCAATAATTTACATAACCTTTTAGTTAGAAACCTTTTTCTTGCTTCTTTCCAGGAGAAAATCACAATACACAACACGTTCTCCACACCGGTAGAAACTATCAAGAATACTTTGGAATCTATTTGCAAATAATCAAGCCCTTAAAACTAAATTTCTCTAACTCGACCAAGCCACACAGATCGCCAAGTCCAGGTGTATTGCCACAAAGCACCTGTAGAAAACCCCCACATCATAAGCACCCCAAAGAACCGATCATATCCATTGCCATACTGATCCAACCTACTACCCAGTTGTCCTATTTTCTCCGAGTCCCTTCCGAATTTGTCTTCAGATTGATACTTCTTCTTGCTAAAATACCATGATCTTTAACCACAACTCACCNACCGGTAGAAACTATCAAGAATACTTTGGAATCCATTTGCATAACCAAGCCATCAGGACCGAATCTCTCCAACTCAACCAAGCCACGCAGGTCACCAAATCCAAGAATATTGCCACCAAAATATCTGTAAAGTCTTACCACATCGTAATTACCTAAAGGACCAATCCTACCATTACCATACTAGTCCAGTCTACTACCAGTTGTCCTATTTCTCCGAGTCCCTTCCGAATATGCCTCCAAATTGATACTCCTCCTTGCTAAAACACCACGATATTTAACCATAACTCACCCCACAACCTAACATAGAACCACAACGCCCTACAGCCCATAAGCAATTGTACTCTTTTTTAAGTACCTTCAAAACTACTACAATTGTAACCCTTACTCTGAGAATACCTTATGTGAATTTGAAATTGTTCTTCTTACCTTCCTTATATAAAAGTGTAGAATCCATACACAGAATTCCCGCAAGTCCAGGCACCATCAAATGAAAATCTCAGATTTTAACCATACGCAAGTCCGGAAACTTTCTCAATTTCTATATATAATTCTCATACCCACTAGAATTTTCCCGGGAGTCACCCACTTTACTCAAATTTAATTGCACCGCCCAAATAGGCCAAAAGACACGTGCCCTATTAGCACAACAACACTCAAAGAAGTAACTCTACTTTAATACCACCTATCAAATTCATACTACGTGCGCACTATATCATTCACCCATAACAACTCACTCATTCCACGATTTTCATATACTCATAAGTGCAATATAACCCGTATCCAGGAATTTTCTTATTCGAGCCATCATCGATCTCAACTTTTGCAAGTCATAACTAACCCACTAGTATGCCTCAGCCCAAAACTAAATCTTTACATATAATCATGAAATTGAATTATCGATAGCAGGCTCCCTCACTTGGCTCAAAGCCATAGATTAAAACATTCCATAACTCACAATACCAATACTCTATTATTGTCATAATGCCACAGTCAATTCAACGAAACTTCTTCTCAAACTCATGCAACGCCAACCATTAAAATACCCCAAATTATCTACTAAGCTCGCAATCATTCTCTTGACACTCAAATCAACTTTCTCGCCAGATTTAAATTCAAATCCCACACTTATGCCCCACTGGCAGAAAAGAAACTCTCCACTCACATCATAAGGAATACACCTACGTAGATT
>AWOL01S0014764.1:19409-60679 GCA_000715115.1 Nicotiana otophora
AGAGAACTAGTCCCAAGTAAGAGCAGGCGACCCAGCTGGTCTGGTCAACAAGTAATCTCTCCACCATTTCTTGGCAGAACTAGTCATCTGAAATGCAGCAAAATCGACCCCATTGGTCACCACTATACCCATGTTCCATAGAACCTCGTGACAGCTGTCAAGATACTCCTGGGGGTCCTCTGAATGAGCGCCACTGAAGTGAACAGGAAAGAGCTTGGTAAACCTGTCCAATCTCCATAATGCCTCAGAAGACATAGCTGGCCCATCTCCGACCTGTGCCTCAATAACCGGCTAAACTAATCCGATTGGCTGAGCTGCTGGAGCCTGATACCAGGGAGCTATCTGCTCCGTAGTGGGAGTGGTAGGAGTCTGGGCTCTTCCTCCAGCCTGAGAGACTGCTAGTGCCATGGGAAATGTGCTAAGCTAGGCCACACTCTCCATAAGGCCCACCAAACGGACCAAAGCGTCCTGAAGTACTGGGGTAGCAATGAACCCCTCCGGAACTTGAGCTGGTCCAACAGGAACAGTCTGGGCTGGAACCTCCTCGTCAATCTCTATCTGAGGCTCTACTGCTGGGGCTGCTGCTCGGGCCCTAGGCTGAGCCCTGCCTCGGCCTCTGGCACGACCTCGGCCTCGACCTCTGCCCCACGTAGGAGGTATCACTGGATGCTCTGGCTGCTGCTCAAGTGAGGAAGTGGTACATATTCTCGCCATCTACGAGAGAATAAGAGTAGAAGAGTTCAATCAGTATTGAGAAAGCAAAATCGCATGACAAAGAAGAATAGAAGTGAAACTTGTTCCTAAACTTCATAGCCTCTTGAAGATAAGTACAGATGTCTCCGTACCGATCCTCCAGACTCTACTAAGCTTGCTCATGAATCGTGAGACCTATGTAACCTAGTGCTATGATACCAACTGTTACGACCCGAAATTTCCCACCGACGGGACCGTGATGGCGCCTAACATTTCACTTGCTAGGCAAGACAACGTTAGAAAATCGTTAAACCAATTCTTTTTTTCCATTCAATAAATAACAATAACTAACTAAGATGAAATATAATAAGTGCGGAATATCGTAACACTGTATTAATTACTACCACCCGGATCTGGAGTCACAATTCACGAGCATTCTAGAATTTACTACAAGTAATAGTATGAAAGAAATACAACTGTTTGAATGAAAGAAAACAGTAGGACATAAAAAGATAGAAGGGGAATTCAAGGTCTGTGAACGCCGACAGATCCTCCCAAGACTGGTAGTACTGAGTCACGAACTCTAACCGAATACATAAAATGATCGCAAGGATCGAATACTCAATATTATTTGAATAATAAATAACAGTACACTAAAATGGAAAGACTCCAAGGAACTGCGATGACCAAGCAGCTCTACCTTGAATCCTTGTGATCCCACTCTAACTCTGTCAGAGTCCGATATCTCCAATACCTGGCTCTGTACAAAAATGTGCAGAAGTGTAGAGTGAGTACACCACGATCGGTACCCGGTAAGTATCAAGACTAACCTCAGTGGAGTAGAGACGAGGTACAGTCAAGACACTCACTAATCTAATAACCTGTGCAATATGATATACAATATAATAGAAAAGCAATAGCAGTGATAGCAACACAAGTCAACTAGTGATTTAAACAGCAAGGCAACAGGAATACCGTAAAATATTACTCAAATGAATAATAAACACAGGTACAACCAATTAATCAAGTCCTTTCAATATACATCTTTTATCTATAAGTTTTTCAATAAATGTCTCTAGAATATAATCCTTTTCAATAAATAGTTTTCGAATATACTTCCTTCAAATAAATATCCTTCCATTATAATTCTCTCAAATAAATATCTTTCGAATATAATTCTTTCAAGTAAATATCTTTCAAATATAATTCTTTCAAGTAAATATCTTTCAAATATACTTCTTTCAAGTAATTATCTTTATAATATAATTCTTTCAAGTAAATATATTTCAAATATACTTTTTTCAAGTAAATAGCTTTCTAATATAATTCTTTCAAATAAATATCCTTCTAATATAATTCTTTCAAGTAAATATCCTTCAATTATAATTCTTCAAGTAAATATCCTTCAAATATAATTCTTTCGAGTAAATATCCTTCAAATATAATTCTTTCAAATAAAAGTCACCTTGTGACACCTCATTTAACTTTCCTAGCGTGAGAAATATATTCAACGTATCACATCAGATGGCACAGCAATACGTTCGTGCACTTGTATCATTCTCACCCAATACATATATGTAGATCAAATCAATTGGCACGGTAACACCCTTCATGCATTTATATCTTTCTCACCGTGCATACATATAACAGTACCAACTAGGTTGGAGAAATGCCAATAACAATAAAAGAAATAAAGTGGTGGTACACAGGAAGCAACAACGACTACAAGTCACATAGAAAACAAAGGTGCACAATAACATCTCAATATAAAGGCATGAATGTATACACAACAAAACGATATCACAATATAATGTATGTCTCTCGTCCTCGCCTGCACGGAAACACCCTTCGTGCCATGAATATATGATAATATAAAAATAATTACATGGCATCACCCTTCGTGCTTTTACTCTCATCCTCACTTGATAATATAAACGAAATAGCACGGCATCACCCTTCGTGCTTTACACTCTCAAATGGCACGACATCACCCTTCGTGCTTTACATTCTCAAATGGCACGACATCACCCTTCGTGTTTTACACTCTCAAATGGCACGGCATCACCCTTCGTGCTTTGCACTCTCAAATGGCATGGCATAATCCTTCGTGCTTTACACTCTCCCTCGCATGATAATATAGTTCAAATGGCACGACATCACCTTTCGTGCATTACACTCTTCCTTACCAAGCATATGTATATCATTAACAAGTAAGGTAGGAAGCATAAATAACATCAAGGAGAGTGTTTAAACCACATCAAAATACAATAATTCATATCACAATTTGCTACTGACCAAAACCAAATTCCAAATATGTAGTAGAATCAATAAATTCTACAACAAATAGCCCAAGGCTCCACAAAACGTACATAAAACCTCAAAACAATCAACAGAGGTGAAAAATACTCAGTATAGGGCAACACCTTCATCAATCCAAATTCTTGATAATTATATTAACTCCTCAATTTAAACTTATTTAATAAATATTTACAGATAAGGATTCCATCATGAATTTAATTCCAAGAAAAATATCAAATCAACAAACACAGGTAATTCACATAAAATCCAAATGACAATAACACCAAGTTATTATATAAAATACAAACTTGACAAATAAGGAATGAGGCGTGATAATTCAAGGATTTACTAATGCCAACAATTATCTAATTTAATACATAAGAATGCCTAAAACTTTAAACCAATAAACTTTGCACATATAAGCCTTAGTACGTACTTGTCACCTCGCGTACACGGCTTTTAAATCACACAATTTCCACATAAGACTCAATGCCTAAGGGGTAATTCCCCCACTCGAGGTTAGGCAAGATACTTACCTTATTGAAGTTATGTCGATATTCCAAAATCGCCTTCTTGCTTGAATTGACCTCCGGACAGCTCAAATCTATCCAAATTAATTGTACCACTTCATTAAAATTCATCGGAAATAATTCCGGATAATAAAACACCAACTTAAAATTTTATTCTAAAAAGTCAGTGCTGGCCGCCCCTCGAAACCCGACAAAAGTTTTACGAAATTCGAACACCCATTCCGATACGAGTTCAACCATACCAAAACTTTCAAATTCCGATGACGGATCGCCCTTCAAATCTTAAATTAAAGTCTAGAGGATTTCTACCATTTTCAAACCAATTCACTAATTTAGTGATAAAAACAATCCTAGATTCATGTAATTTAACCAAATTACAATCAAATCAAGCATATTAACAATTGCAAGAATAGCCCTTCACGCTCATTTAAGATGTTATACGCCTAAACATGATTTCTAGCATGGATAATTGTACTCATATAGTTTTAGAAGCAAATAAAATATTAGTCAAGAACATCTCAAAGTTCAACAAGGCATAAAGGAGCATATAATCTACCCCGATCATGGATAATTCTGGGACATGTATATATGTTCGTCACTTCGTATATGCTTCACCCCCGTATGTAGAACATAATATCAATTATTAGGAAAACATTCCTCAAACTAAAGCTAGGCAAGATACTTTCCACATCCCAAAAAAGTTCAAGAATTCATTAGCGCCTTTCTTAGAAATACTTCTGAAAACGATCAAAACCTAGTCAAATATAATCTAAGAAAGTCAAATAATGCTAAAGGAAACATCCTCAATCTATAAAGGTTCCATCTTTGATGAAATTTCGAAAGTCAACCCGGGCCAACATGGTCGAAATTCAAAATTGAGGCCAAATATCGATGACCCATACCCGACGAGTCCAAATATATAATTAATTTTAAGATTTGACCTCAAATTGTGGTCCAAATTACAAAATTAGCTCTCTTATGTTCAAACACAAAAAACTCAATTTTTACACATTAAAATCCTAGATCTAGGGATAAAAATCTATGAGAAATGAAGATACAAAATTAAAACTAAGTTAAAAATACTAACCTTTGAAGTTAAGGTAAAAATCCCTCCAAACATTGGCTCCTCCTGAGGTCTAGGTCACAAAAATTGTGAAAATAAGGGCAAATCCCGATTTCTAGCATTTAAATACCCTTGGTGTCAGTGTGCATTATGACCGTGACACACAAAATACCCTTTCCAGCCTTCGCATTCGTGACACATCCTTCACGTTCGCGAAGGTCAATCTCTACAAGCTTCGTATTCTCTTCCCACCCTTCTCCACTGTTCCAAAATGTCACGAACCAAAATTCCGCATTATGCGTCGTGATGGCACCTAGTCTTTAAGACTAGGCAAGCCGATTACTTAAAACAGTTAAGCCAAATTAACAATGATATTTAAAAAGCAAATTTTAATTTAAATACTAAAATAGAGGTTAAACAAGCCTACGCGACAATAATCAAAACAACCTCCCAAGACTAGGTAATACATAGTCACGAACTCTTAAGGAATACATAGAAATATCTCAAAATTTAGAAATACAATACTGTTCAAATAGCGAATTTACAGTACAATAAAAAGGAAAAGGACTCCAAGGGACTGCGACAATCAAGCAACTCTACCTTGAATCCTCGCGATCTAGAAGATAACCCTGCATGAGTCCGTTATCTTCAATATATGGATCTGTACAAAAATGCGCAAAAGTGTAGTATGAGTACACCACGGTCGGTACCCAGTAAGTATCAAGACTAACCTCGGTGGAGTAGTGACGAGGTACAAGTCAGGACACCTACTAGTCATAATAACTTATGCAATATGTATAAAGCTAATAATGGAAGTAAGAATCAGTAAATAGCAACAAGGAATAAGCGTGTGATATAAATAGTAAAGTAATTCGAACACTGTTAAAGCACCAGTGAAACTAAATAAGGAAAACAAATGATAACCAACTAATCAAGCCGCTCTAACAAAAGTCTCAGAACAACATTAATCTGGGATACCTCATCTCAAAATCACAAGTCACGAGTCCCAAATCACAAATCATATGCTCACGGCACCTCATGCCCACATTATCAATCACGATCACACGGACAACTCACATGCCAATATCTCAATCGGCCCGACTTGGTCATAGGCTAACAATCACAATGGAAGCAGATAATACAAGAATACATGGACATGATCAATGAATGTCAAGTTTCATACTCCTGAATCGGTGTAAACGGCATTCTACGATGTATGCTTGTGCGAGTGTACTATTACAGTCCAAGTCAACAAGTAATATCAAAGACATCGAGTAGCTCATTGGAAGCAAAACAACAAGTCACGTAAGGTGCATGACATACACAAGGAAAATTACAGCATCACACGAGTATCATCAACATTATGCCCCCAGACCATCACATATCATCCCTAACATAGCCACCTTCATCTCTCCGTATTGACAACATCATAATTGCCACCCTTATTGCTCCGCCCAAACAATAAAACAATAGCTACCCGTATCACTCCGCATAATAGGCACTTGTATCTCTCCGCCTAGACAATAACACAAGAGCCACCTGTATCACTCTGCACAATCAACAACAGTGAGATGCCTTCCTTATGCTCTGCATAACAACAATCAACCTACACAACAAATCACATGTGCTAACATCACAATGACACGACATATCAAGTTGCACCACAAGTTCCCATAGGACACCTCTCTTTCCAAAACAACAATAATAATATCACCACAATACATAGCCCACGGCTCAACCATAATGTGTACAAGAATCTCAATAGCAACAAAACGAAACTAGCAAAAATAACTCAACAATGAACAATACTCCATTAAATGACTTCAACTTAAACATGTTAATGGCTTTCAATAACTTCAACTTCAATTAACTGCTTAAGAATACACTCAATAATGAAGGTATTTCCATGGAATGGCAACTTTGAATTCTAATGTAAGACATAAGCTAACAATGAATGAGATGGCATGAACTAGCAACTACGTTTAAATGCATGAGAATAATCCGACAACAAAAGGATATCATGTAACAACAATTTCAATTAAGAATAACTCAACAATAAAGGAGGTCACATACCATAAAAGAGGTAACAACTTCAAATAAAGCATAATAAAGTAAACTTGACAAGTAAAAGATATGACATGTGCTAACAACTTCAAATAAAGCACGTGAGAGTAAACTTGACAAATAAAAGATATAACATGTGCTAATAACTTTACATAATTACATGAAAGAAGCCTAAGAGCCTAAACTAGTCAATTTTCACATACATGCCCGGTACGCACTCGTCACCTCGCGTACACGTCTTTCACATAATTCAAATAATACAATCAACCCAAATCCTAAGGGGTAGTTTTCTCACACAAAGTAAGACAAGATACTTATCTCAAAGAAGCTAAATCAATACTCTAAATAGACTTCTCTGTGTGAAACAACCTCCGGACGGCCCGAATCTAACCAAAATAACTTAATATCATAAATAAAAGCCATAGGAAACAATTCTCGATAATAAAGCTTCGATCTTTAATGAAAATCAAAAGGTCAACCCAAAAGTCAACCTCGGGCCCACACCTCGGAACGCGACAAATCTCAAAAAATTCGAAACACCCATTCCGATACGAGTCCAACCATACTAAAATTATCCAATTCCGACATAAAATCATCATTTTTGTGTTTTAGAAAGTTTTTACAAAAATTCCCAATTTCTCCAATTCAAATCACTAATTAAATGATAAAAACAAGGATGGAATAATGAAATATAGTGAAAACCGAGTAAACAATACTTATCCCATTCCAAATAGTGAAAATTCCCTCAAACTTCACCCAAAAACCGAGCTCTACAACTCAAGATGTCATAAAAACAACCAAACCCTCGATATATATATATGGAGACTGCCCAGAAATGTCAAATATGCGACCAATAATCCGCTTTTGCGGAACCGCATGTGCGGTCAGCAGTTCGCTTCTGTAGAAATACCTTACCTCAGCCAATGTCACTTCTACGACCAAGAATGCGCTTCTACGCTTAGTGGACCGCTCCTGCGGTCGACCAGATGCGCTCAGCCTTCCGCTTCTATGGTCTTACCTAATCGAGCCTTGTTTCACTTCTGCGCCCTCGTGACCGCATCTGTGGCCACCGTACCTGCGCCCATAACTCCGCAGGTGCGGCCATACCAGATCTAGCAAAGACCAACCACTACACATGAATGAAATATGATCTGAAACACGTCCGCAACTCACCCAAGCCCCTCAGGACCCTGTCTGAACATACTAACAAGTCCCAATACACAAAATGGACCTACTCGGCCTCATATTACACATAAAAATATCTAAACAACAAATCACACCTCGAATCAAACTTGATGAACTTTTAAACTTTCAACTTCCAAAACTCGTGCCGAACCTCATCAAATTAACTTGGAATGACTTCAATTTTGCATGTAAGTCCTAAATGACACAACGAAGATATACCAACTCCTGGAATCACAATCTGGACCTGATATCAGCAAATTCAATTTCCCGTCAAACCTCTTAACCTTCCCAAACCTTCAAATTTCCAATTTTTACCAAAAACATCAAATCAACCTACGGACCTCCAAATCCAAATCCGGACATATGCCTAAGTCCATAATCACCCTACGAAGCTATTGGAATCATCAAAACACCATTCCGGAGTCATCTAAACAAAAGTCAAACTCTTGTCAACTCTTACCACTTAAGCATCTAAAACAAGAATCATTCTTCCATATCAATCCTGAATCACCCGAAAACCGAATTTGACCACTCACACAAGTCATAATACACAATATTAAGACACTCGAGACCTTAAGCCACCTAACGGGATGCTAATTCTCAAAACAACAAGTCGAGTCGTTATACTCTCCCTCTCTCAAACAAACATTCACCCTCGAACGTGCCAAGAACCATTCCAAAATCATCGAATCACTGAATTAATCACCATACATATACTCATGGGCGATTCCATGTCACCCCAATCCACATAAGCCCGACAATACCATCACAACTGAGGGTTATTCCTTCCACATATAGCAATAAGCCTTAGAACCAAATTGTTCAACATCCAATCATTTCCCCAAAGACTTGATTCCCAAATAAACACACTGTATCAGCCTCAACCAGCTGCAATAGCTCATGCATACACCCACAAGGTATAACCACACGACGTAACACCTCATCCATATGCCTAAAGCAACAACTCTAACTACAATAACTATCCTTTACCAAGCCCGGTACAGGTAAATAGCATCATATCGACTAGATCATTATTCCAAACCTTCGCAACACTTCTAATGATGCAAGAAACATGAAAATCTCATAACCACTCACCCAATCAACAAGTCACCCCAAACGCCACCTGGGCACATACCTCGCAAGCTAAAGCCAATAAGAATAACTCAAATATGGCTGAATATGGAAAGAGAAACACATGAGAGAACTATCGAACAAGTACAACAGGTACAACTCCCAATCAGTATCATACTACAACTCAACTCCACAAGGGAGAAACAAAACATATGAACTAATCATAAGGATCTCATCCTAATATAACTCCACCGCGGCATATAGCCCGGTTCAAATATATCAAACCATATGAAAATGCAAGGATCCTATCCTCAGCTCTGAATCACAAGTAGAAGACACATTACACCAACTGAAACCTTCCACTAAATCAATTCTGCGAAACAAAATCACAACATGTAACAGGCTTTCCATACTGTTAGAGCACCTAAATCACAATTCGTAACCAAACCATCCAGAAACCACATCAAAACCTATTGTAATGAGTAACATAAAGTTTATTCTAGTCTAATAGCTCTCAATAGTGAACAAACAAAAATGATAGACATATGATACCACTATAAAATCTCTCAACAAAGGTAAACATAAGTAGAGTACAAGAATTGAGGAACTCACCCATTGAAGCAGATGGAGGACTCACACCGATAAATAAGACCGGATGAAAATAAGACTGATGCTCCTCTATCATAAACCGAAACTATAACTATAGCGACATCATCTGGTGCAGCAGCCTCAGCCCTACTAGGGAAAGCATATTAATGGTCCGGGAAGGGCCTTCCCCTCTAGGATGCCCTCTACTCGCCCGTCCTCCACTTCTAGCTGGATGTGCATGTGGAGTAGCAACTGAAATGGAGCCTATGGCCTGAGTGCCCTGATAAAATCCACCTCTCTCGGGTCTGGGACAATCCCTCATGATGTGCGTAGTATCGCCACACTCATAACAACCCCTCTCTGGGCATGGCTACTGGTACTAAGTCTATGCCAGATAACTGGAATAACCACTGTAGGAACCCCGTGCAGGTGGTGCACTAAAGGATGACTTGCCCATATGAGTACCCTGAGGTCCCTGACTAGCTGGAGCACCACAAGTAGTCCGAAGTGCGGACTGGACGGCCGACTTCTTGAGCCTCCGTCGTAACGAGTCATAGCTGAAGAGTAGAATCTACTGAATTCTCCAGAACCTCGAGACCTCTTAGCCTCCTTATCCTCCCTCTACTCACACCAAATACGCTCTAGGCTCCTGACAATATCCACAACCTTATAAAATGGCGTATCAGCCTCCAACTCTCGAACCATGCTGAATCTAAGACCATAACTAAGCCCCTCGATAGATCTACGGACTCACTCTCTAACTGTAGGAACCAAGGTAGGTGCATGTCAGGATAGATCACTGAACCTGATAGCGTACTCTGGCATTGTCATAGTGCCCTATCGCAGCTTCTCGAACTCTGTGTGCCATGCATTCTTGAGGGTCTGGGGAACAAACTCCCTCAAAAGCATCTTTGAAAAATGCAGTAAAAGCAACTCCGCTCAACTCCACAATACCCATGGTACGGAGAATATGATGAAACGTATCTACAAAACCCTCTGCATCCTCGGTAGTTATGCCACTAAAAGTAGGTGGATCATACTTCTTGAACCTCTCAAGCCTCTTTTGCTCGTCCTCTGATGCCCCAAGCCTATACTCAGGCTAACCTGGAATAACAGGCTATACCAACACAGCTCTCAAAACCTGACCAATGTGAGCCCATTGCTCTGGAGTACGGGCTGCATGAGTCTGAGCACCTCCCCCAACCTGCGAAGTAGCTGGCGCAACTGGGATCAATCCTGCCTGAGCCAATGTACCAAACATGCTCAGGAACTGCACTAAAGTCTCCTAAAATTTGGGGGTAGCGATAGGCGCCTCCGGTGCCTGTCCCCCAATCGGAGCTACTAGTGGCTCCTCAGCTACTACTCTAGCAGGTGCTCTAGCTATGGCACGTGCCCCTCCTATGCCTCTACTTAGGCCCCGGCCTCTAGCGGTTCTAGTAGGGGCGCGGGTGTCTACTCGGCTGATCTGGTAGCGCGTGTCCTTACTATCTGTGAGAAAATAGATATACAAAGGCTCAAACGTCAAAATCAACAAACCCACATGACAGGAATGAAAGAAGTGAAAGTCTCCTAATAGGTCCATAGACTCTCGAAGATAAGTACATATGTCTTCGTACTGACCTGCAAGACTCTACTAAACTTGCTCCTAACTCGTAGAACCTATAAACCTAGAGCTCTGATACCAACTTGTCACAGTCTAAAATCTTGCCTTAGGCATCGTGATGCACCTAGTCTCTAAGCCTAGGTAAGCCGATTATTTACAACAATTAAGCCAGATTAATAATGATATTTAAAAAAGCTGAGCTTAATATAAATACTAAAATATAGTTGAAACAAGTCTACGCGACAATAATCACAATAACCTCCCAAGATTAGGTAATACAGAGTCACGAACTCTAGAGGAATACTTAGAAATATCTCATAATTTAAAAATACAATACTGTTCGGATAACAGATTTACAGTACAATAAAAAGGAAAAGGACTCCAAGGGACTGCGACGACCAAGCAGCTCTATAACGACCCTACCGGTCGTTTTGAGCTTTAGCATTTCATTCGGTGGTTTGAGACTATGAGTAGCTTCATATTATGTATTATGACTAGCGTGTATGGTTGGATTCGATATTTGGGTGGTTCAGGATTGATTTGGAAGAATGATGCTCGTTTTAGAAGCTTTAAGTAGGAAGGGTTGACCAAGGTTTGACTTTTGGGTAAACCGATTCGAAATCGGATTTTGATTATTCTAATAGGTTCATATGATGAATGTGGACTTGTACGTATGCTCAGATTTGGTTTTGGAGGTTCCTAGAAGAATTCAACGCTATTTGTTGAAAGTTGGCAATTTGAAAATCTTAAGAGTTCATAAGTTTGACCAAGAGTTGAGTTTGATGTTATTGGACTCCAATTGGTATTCCGAGACTTTGGATAGGTCTATATAGTTTAATTCAATTTGTTTTTGCAAAGTTTGAAAGTAATCTGAAGTGTTTAAGTGTGATTCACACACTCTTTTGAAAGAATAAAACTTTAACAACTTAAGAGAAATTCTATTCGGTTTGAGCATTGATACTTTGTTGTGATGTCCCCGTGGGTATTTTTAGGCTTTGGATAAGTTGGGATGATGTATTTTTACTTGTTGGTATGATTGGATGGGGTCCCGAAAGGCTCGGGTGTGTTTCGGATCATTGGTTGAGAAACTAGTTATTTTAAAGATTTGAAGTTTAACCACGATCAATATCGGGTCTAGATGACTTCTTTTCGATATTTTGAGTGCGCGAGCAGGTTCATAGCGTATTTTATGATTGAAATGCATAAATAGTTTGTGTTTAGGAGGTTCCGAATGAGTTTTGGGTGCTAAAGCGAAGATTTTCATATTGTTGGTTTTTTTCTGGTGTAAGTAATTACAACAATGCCATTTATATCCCTTAAATTTTCAGATTGCTTTTAAAATTTCAAAATATCATATCTCCCTCATTTTAAGGCCAAATTGGGTGATTTAAGAGGCTATCCTGGGTATACTCTCACAAAGATCGTGTTGGACTTATCAAACATGAGTTTCGAGATCATCTAGGATTTGATTCGAGCTGGAACAGCCACTGCATTTCTTTTTCCTTGTTTTGTGATTTAGTTACTTTTCTCACAAGGTTTTAGAGCTCGTTTCTTGTGATTTGGGAGGGGAGTTTTACTACTTGGATTGGGGTAAGTAGTTTTGACTCGGATTTGTTATTATTTCATGATTCGAACATCGATTTTAATGTTTGATTAATAATTTGAATTGGAAAAATTGTGTATTTTAGTAAAAAACTTTCTGAAATATAAATTGATGTTTTGAAGGCCGATTCGAGGTAGGAATTGAATGATTTTAGTATGATTGGACTCATATCGGAATGGGTGTTCATAATTTGTGAGTTTAGTCGGGTTCCGAAGTGCGAGCCCGTAGTTGACCTTTTGGGTTGACTTTTAAAATTTCATTAAAGATTAAAGTTTTATTATCCGAAATGATTTTCTATGGCTTTTATTTATGATATTAAGTTATTTTAATTAGATATGAGAAGTCCGGAGGTTGTTTCACACGGGAAGGGCTTCTTAGAGTATTGATTTAGCTTCTTTAAGGTATGTATTTTGCCTAACGTTGTGTGGAGGAACTACCCCTTAGGATTTGGGTTGTTTGTATTAATTGAATTATGTGGGAGACGTGTACATGAGGTGACGAGTGTGTACACATGATCATATGTGGTATTTTGACCGGTTTAGACTCTTAGGCTTCTTTCATGCATTTAATTAAATTATCATATCATATTATATCTTCCATTGTTTAGTTTACTCTTCCATTATTTTGACCTTGTTTGACATTATTGTCATGTTACATCCTTTATTGTTGAGTTATTCTTATTTGGAGTTGTTATTACATGAAGTCTCTTTGTGTTGAGTTATTCTTATGCATTTAAACGTAGTTACTATTTCATACTATCTCTTTCATTGTTAAGTTTATTATACATTTGAATTCAAAATTGTCACTTCATGGGAATGCCTTCATTTTGAGTTATTGAAGTTGAAGTCGTGAAAGCGATTAGCACATTGAAGTTGAGGTTGTTGATTATTGAGATATCTTTCCTTGTTAAGTATTTCTTATTCATTTTGTTATTTTGAGATTCTTGTACATATGGTGGTTGAGCTGTGAGCTATGTGTTATGGTAATATTGATATTGTTAATTTTGAAATGTTATGGTATATGGGCACGTGTGGTGCGAGATGTTATTGTGTTGTCATATTGATGTGCATGCGGCAATATAAGGATAGGGGATGATGTGCATGCGGCGACATAAGGTGGGATTTATGTGTGTGTTGCTAGTAAGGGAATTACTTAAAGCCACACATCGACACAAGAGGGCTAAAGTGCGGGTAGCTATAATGGATAAAATATTTTCAAAAATATCAAAATGTAAGGCTCACGTTGTAACGACCTGGTCGGGCGTTTCGAGAGTTGTAGCCTCGTTCCCCCCATTTACTACTCATTTTATGCTTCACAGTTGCTATGTGACTTGCCGGAGTAGTTGGTTTGGGTCCAGAGGGATTTTGGAATGAATTGAGACACTTATCTCAAGATTAGAAGCTTAAGTTGAAGAGGTTGACCGGATATTGACTTATGTGTAAACGACTCCGGAATAGAGTTTTGATGGTCCCGGTAGCTCTGTTGGGTGATTTTGGACTTAGGAGTGTGCCCAGATTGTGATTTAGAGGTCTATAGTTGAATTAGGCTTGAAATGGCAAAAGTTGGAAATTTGAAAGTTTGACCGAGAGTGGACTTTGTGGTTACCTGGCTCAGATTGGAGTTCCGGGAGTTGTAGTAGGTTCATGGTGTCATTTATGACTTGTGTGCAAAATTTGGGGTCAATCAGACATGATTTGATAGGTTTCGACGTCGTTTGTAGAAGTTGGAATTTCTTTAGTTTCAATAGGCTTGAATTGGGATGCGATTCGTGCTTTTGATGTTGTTTGAGGTGATTTGAGGGCTCGACTAAGTTTGTATCATATTTCAGAACTTGTAGGTGTGTTTGGTTAAGGTCCCGGAGGCCTCGGGTTGTTTTCGGATAGTTAACGGATAAAAAACGAGACTTAGTGCATTGCTGAAGGAAGGATTCTACTGGTGCAATCGCACCTGCGGATTTTGATCGCAGGTGCGAGCTCACAGAAGTGAGCATGGAAGTGCATAAGCAGAAAAAGGGAGAGTGGGGCAGTGGCTGCTAGTGCGAGAGAAATTCCGCACCTGCGTGATCACAGATGTAGACGGGGGTCGCAGATGCGCTGGTGTCCGCAGAAGCGATTCCACAGAAGCGGAGGTAGTGCGGCCTTGGCAAAAGAACAGAAGCGTTGGGTTTTCCACAAAAGCGGAATCGCAGATGCAGTTAAGTGTCCGCAGAAGCGAAAAGGCTGGACAAAACATTTGAATTCAAGGGTTCGCGATTTTTCGACATTTTAACATTTTAAACTCGGTCTAAGGCAATGTTTGAGAGGATTTTCGAGGGGTTTCTTGAGGTAAGTCACCTGTGTTCATTTTTAATCAATAATTTTGTTTGCCCATTGAATTTCCCACCTAGTTTGTGTGTCTTTAAGGTGGAATTTAGGAATTTGAGGCTAGGAATTTGGAGAGTTTGATTTGGGGTTTTGGGTGGCAATTTGGTGCCAGATTTTGGTAAATTTGGTATGGTTGGACTCATGGTTGGATGGGCTTTCGGGTTTTGTGACTTTTATCGAATTTTGAGATATGGGCCTGGAGGGAATGCTTTTGAGTCGACTTTTGACTCTTGATTAATAACTTAGTATTTTTCTTATGGAATTAAATCCTTTAGCTGTTGTTGATTGTATCGAACTGTTTGTGGCTACATGCGAGGCATTATGAAGGCTGATTCACGAGGCAAGAGCGTGTTGGAGTAGGGATTTTCACGGTTTGAGGTAAGTTACAGCTCTAAATTTGGTTCTGAGGGTATGGAACCCCGTAATATGTGTCATGTGATTGGTTTTGAGGTAACAGACATGCTAGGTGACGGGCGTGTGGCGTGCACCGTAGGAATTATGACTTGGTCAATTCCATTGAACTAAATAGTTGAAAAATCTGTTGTTATAATGTTAGAAATTGAACTGCAAATCATGTTAGAAATCATGTTTAGACTATGTGTTGGCACTGTAGAGACCCACAGAGGTCGTGTACATGTTGAGTTATATGCTAAATTGTTGTTTTGTACTCAGTCACAGTTTTACTTGTATATTACATCTCAGTCCATATTGTTCATTATTGATACATTATATCATTGTTGTTTGGGATGATTATCATGATTATTGAGAGCCCAAGAGACTAGAGAGGTTGATGACTGAGTGAGGTCGAGGGCCTGATTTTGTGAGGATATTATGGGATCGGGTTGCACGCCACATCATGTCTTATTGATTTGTGCCATGATTGGCTTGTTATAGCGCTTAGGCTGAAGGAGCCCCTCCGGAGTCTATACACATCCCCAGTGAGTGCAAGTACCTATTGAGTGTGAGTGCCGAACGACTGAGAGAAATGATAGAACGTGAGGAAATAAGTGACTGCGAGGTTGGATTAAATGGGAGGACTGAGTGACTGTTGCTCTGAGATTATACACTTGATTTCATAACTATTTCACTTCAGCTAGCATATATCACTGTCATGTAATTTCTGAGAGATATTATATTCATGTTTTAATTGAACTTGACATGAATTAATTGTTTTGGTCTTAATTGTCGAACTTGAAAGCATGCCTAACCTCCTATGTTGAAATTTCTGTAATTTAGCGATATATGTGAAGCTCGTCACTACTTTCATTCCATTATATAGTCTTGTTACTTACTGAGTTGCTTGTACTCACTCTACACCCTACACTTCGTGTGCAGATTCAGGTGCTTCTGGTCACGGTAGGTGTTCATTTCCTTGCGTAGCTTGATCTTTGGAGATTCCAAGGTAGCTACCCAATGTTCGCACACCTTGTCTCTCCTTTCCTATATTTCTGATTTATGTATTTAGTTTTAGTCTTTCATAGAAATTACTTCTAGACTGGTGTTGTATAGACGCTCATGTACTCAGTGACACCCCGATGTTGGGAATTTCTGTATTAGGTTTTGACTTTCTGTCCAGTGTTTGAGAGTTTTGATGATTTAAACAAGTGTTATTCTTATATTTCATTTAAAAGTGTTGGAAGTATCTTGAAGTGTCGGCTTCCCTAGTACCACGTTAGGCTCCATCACGATGGGCTATGTTTTAGGTCGTGACAAGTTGGTATCAGAGCCTAGGTTACATAGGTCTCATGAGTCATTAGCAGGTTTGTAGAGTCTTGCGGATTGGTACAGAGACGTCTCTACTTATCTTTGAGAGCCTGCCAAACCCTTAGGAAACTTCACATTCTTGTATTCTTGTCGTGCTTACTTGTTTATTCCGGTAGCTAAACTTCTGTATTCTATTCTCTCATAGATGGTGAGGACATATGCTACTGGACATGACGGACAACCACCAGTACCACTAGCTATGGCCATGAGAGGCCAAGGTCCCGGTAGGGGCCGTTGTAGGGGCAGAGGTACAGCTCGTACAACAGCTAGAGCAGCACCTGCAGATCCACCAGTTGGTCCAACTCAGGAGCAGGTTCCAGATGTGGTTGATCCAGGGGGGCTAGCTCAGGCACTAGCTGTGCCCATTGTGATTCTAGGCCTTCAGGAGGCTTTGGCTTAGATTCTGATGGTGTGCACCAGCCTTGCTCAGGCGATCTCTGCTCCGGCCGCAGCAGCCAATTCTCAGGCCGGGAGAGGTACTTAGACTCTCACCGCCCGTATACCAGAGTAGGTGAAGCAGGGACTTCAGACACCGGGGGTACTACTAGCCCAGCATGTTGTAGTTGCTCAGGCCTAGGTAAGTCCCGTTATGACTGATGATGAGCAGAGGAGACTAGAGAGATTTGGGAGGCTCCAGCCTCCAGCATTCAGTGGGGCCGAGTCTGAGGATGCCTGGGACTTTGTGGACAGGTGCCAGCAGATTCTTCGCACGATAGGTATTCTGGAGACAGTAGGGTCTCATTCACTACTTTTCAATTTATTGGGGGTGCCTTCAGATGGTGGGAGGATTACGAGAGGCGCAAGCCAGTCGGTGCAGCACCACTTACATGGCGTGAGTTCTTCGTTCTCTTCTTGGAGAAGTTCGTTCCACAGTCTTGTAAGGAGGAGCTGCACAGACAGTTTGAGCAGCTATGTCAGGATGGCATGTATGTGACTTAGTACGAGATGAGATTGTTCGAGTTGGCCTGTCACGCAGTTTGGTTGGTTCCCACCGATAGGGAGAGGATTAAGAGGTTCATTGATGGCCTCACATATCAGTTACGGTTGATTATGTCTCCGTAGAGGGTATCTGGTTCTACTTTCGACAAGGTGGTTGATACTGCTAGGTAGATAGAGATGGTCTGTAATCAGGAGTGTGAGGAGAGGGAGACCAAGAGGCTTCGAGGCTCAGGTGGTTTCGGTGGTGTTTCTTCTAGAGGGCAGTCCTACCACAGCAGGGGTAGGACGCTTAGATGGCTCGTCCAGCTCACCATGGTGCATCATCCAGCCATGGTTCATACAGTGCTTGTCAGAGTCAGTCATCATCCCTTCTAGCACAGAGTTTGTCCTGTGCTCCATCATTTCAGGGTTCATCTATGCCAGGCCCTTCTAGCAGTTACTCGGGTACTCGGGGCCCAATTCAGTCCCCACCACCACCACTTCCAGGGAGTTTCTTCGAGTACGGGGAGTTTGGGCATATGCGGAGACTGTGTCCTCATCGCCCGGGAGGCCCAGTGCAGCAGAGGAGTCAGGATGCTACTTTCGCAACAGTTACTTCACCACCTGCCCAGCCAGCTCAGGATGGGGCCCAGGTAGCTAGAGGTCGCCATAGTGGGGGAGGCCGATCAGGTGGTAGGTAGGCCCAATTCTATGTTATTCCTGCCAGACAAGATGTTGTTGCTTCAGATGCAGTGATCACAAGTATTGTCTCATTATGCCACATGGATTCTTCTATATTATTTGACCCCGATTCCACTTATTCGTATGTATCATCATATTTTGCTCATTATCTGGATATGCCCGGTGAGTCCTTAGTTTCATCTGTTCATTGATCTATGCCAGTGGACGATACTATTATTGTGGACCGTGTATATCAATCATGTGTACTGACTATTGGGGGATTGGACACTAGAGTTGATATCTTATTGCTTAGTACGGTTGATTTTGACGTGATCTTGGTTATGGATTAGTTGTCTTCATGTCATGTCTTCTAGATTGTCATGCTAAGACCGTGACATTGGCGATGCCGGGGTTGCCAAGGATTAAGTGGAGAGTTTCTCTAGACTATGTTCCCAGCAGAGTGATTTCATATTTGAAGGCCTAGCGGATGGTTGGGAAGGGTTGTTTATCTTATTTGTCCTTTGTGAGGGATGTTGGTGCTGATACTCCAACTATTGATTCTGTTCCGGTGGTGCGACATTTTTCGGATGTGTTTCTTGTAGATCTATTGGGCATGCCGCCCGACAGGGTTATTGACTTTGGTATTGACTTGGTGCCGAGCACTCTGCCCATTTCTATTCCTCCGTATCATGTGGCACCAGCTGAGTTTAATGAATTGAAAGAACAGCTTCAGGAACTTCTTGATAAGGGGTTTATTAGGCCTAGTGTATCACCTTGGGGTGAACCTGTTCCGTTTGTGAAGAAGAAGGATGGTACTATGTAGATGTGCATTGACTATTGGCAGTTGAACAAAGTTACAATCAAGAACAAGTATCCTTTGCTGCGCATTGATGATCGAGAGTGAGAGTGTTCTCTAAGATTGATTTGTGTTCTGGGTATCACCAATTGAAGATTCGGGACTCGGATATTCTAAAGACGACATTCAGGACTCGTTATGGTCATTATAAGTTCCTTGTGATGTCTTTTGGGCTGATCAACGCCCCAGTAATATTCATGCATCTGATGAACAGTGTATTTCAGCCTTATCCCGACTTGTTTGTCATAGTATTTATTGATGGTATCCTAGTGTAGTCTCGTAGCCAGGAGGAGCATGCCCAGCATTTAAGGATTGTGTTGCAGTGGTTGAGGGAGGAGAAGCTTTATGCCAAGTTCTCCAAGTGTGAGTTTTGGCTTAGTTCAACGGCGTTCTTGGGGCATGTGGTGTCCAGTGAGGGGATTCAGGTGGATCCAAAGAAGATAGAGGAGGTTCAGAGTTGGCCCAGACCGTCCTCAGCTACGGAGATTCAGAGCTTTCTCGGCTTGACCAGTTATTATCATCTCTTCGTGGAGGGTTTATCATCTATTGCATCGCCTTTGACCATATTGAACCAAAAGGGTGCTACTTTCAGGTGGTCGAATGAGTGTGAGGAGAGCTTACAGAAGCTTAAGACTACCTTGACCACAGCTCCAGTTCTAGTTTTGCCTTAAGCTTCAGGCTCTTATACAGTGTATTGTAATGCTCCTCGGATTGGTATTGGGTGTGTCTTAATGCAGGAGGGCACAGTAATTGCTTATGCTTCAAGCCAATTGAAGCCATATGAGAAGAACTACCCTATTCATGATTTGGTGTTTACTGCCATCGTTCATGCATTGAAGATTTGGAGGCATTATCTTTACGGTGTGTCTTGTGAGGTATTTACGGATCACCTGAGTCTCCAACACTTGTTCCAACAAAAGGATCTAAATTTGAGGCAGCGGAGATAGTTGCAGCTACTAAAGGACTATGATATTACTATTTTGTATCATCCCGGGAAGGCCAACGTAGTGGCCGATTCCTTGAGTAGAAACACGGTGAGTACGGGTAGCCTTGCATTCATTCCTATTCTTGATAATTTGGCCACCTAGTTCGTGAGATTAGATGTTTCAGAGCCCAATCGGGTTCTAGCTTGTGTGGTTTCTCGGTCTTCCCTACATGATCGCATCAGAGAGCGCCAGTACGATGATCCTCATTTGGTCTTTAAGGACACGATTCAGCACAGTGATGCTAGAGATGTTAATATTGGGGATGAAAGGGTGTTGAGGATGCAAGGTCGGATTTGTGTGCTTAATATAGATGTGCTACGTGAGTTGACTCTTGAGGAGGCTCATAGTTTGCGGTATTCCATTCATCCAGGTACCGCGAAGATGTATCAGGACATGAGACAACATTATTTGTGGAGGAGAATGAAGAAGGATATAGTGGGATTTGTAGCTCGGTGCCTTAACTGTCAGCAGGTGAAGTATGAGCATCAGAGACCGGGTGGATTTCTTCAGAAGCTTGAGATTCCAGAGTAGAAATGGGAGTGGATCATCATGGATCTTGTAGTTGGGCTCCCACGGACTTCGAGGAAGTTCGATGCTATTTGGGTGATTGTGGATCGGCTGACCAAGTCCGCACACTTCATTCTAGTTGGGACTACTTATTCTTCGGAGTGGTTGGCTGAGATTTACATCCACGAGATCGTTCGCCTTCATGGTGTTCAAGTGTCCATCATGTCAGATTGGGGTACGTAGTTTACATCACAGTTTGGGAGAGCAGTACAGCGAGAGGTGTGCACCCAAGTTGAGTTGAGTACAACATTTCACCCTCAGAGGGACAGTCCGAGCGCACTATTAAGATATTGGAGGACATTCTACGCGCTTGTGTCATTGATTTTAGGGGTGCTTGGGATCATTTTCTGCCGCTCACGGTGTTTGCCTACAACAACAGCTACAAGTTGAGCATTCAGATGGCTCCGTATGAGGATTTGTAAGGGAGACAATGTCGATCTCCGGTGGGTTGGTTTGAGTCTGGGGAGGCTAGGCTATTGGGTACTGATTTGGTTCAGGATGCTTTGGACAAGGTTAAATTGATTCAGGATCGGCTTCGCACGGTGTAGTCCAGACAGAAGAGTTACGCCGATAGGAAGGTTCGTGGTGTTTCGTTCATGGTTGGGGAGAAGTTACTGCTCAGGGTTTCACCCATGAAGGGTGTTATGAGGTTCGAGAAGAAGGGCAAGTTGAGCCCTCGGTATATTGGGTCATTTGAGGTACTTTAAAGGATTGGAGAGGTGGCTTACAAGATTGCCTTGCCACCTAGTTTGTCGAGTGTGCATCCAGTGTTTCATGTTTCTATGCTCCGAAAGTATGTCGGCGATCCGTCTCATGTTTTGGATTTCAGCACAGTTCAGTTGGAAGGTGATTTGACTTATGATGTGGAGCCCGTGGCCATTTTGGATCGGCAGGTTTGGAAGTTGAGGTCAAAGAACATAGCTTCAGTGAAGGTGCAGTGGAGAGGATATCCACGCCTATTTGAGAAGATATCCACGCCTATTTGAGACTCCAGGTACGTTTCTAGACCCGTTTGAGGACGAACGTTTGTTTAAGAGGGGGAGGGTATAACGACCCGGCCGGTCGTTTTGAGAGTTGTAGCCTCGTTCCCCATATTTACTGCTCATTTTATTCTTTACAGTTTTTATGTGACTTGCCGGGGTTGTTGGTTCAGGCCCTCGGAATGAATTGAGATACACAGTCTTAAGGTTGGAAGCTTATATTGAAAAGGTTGACCGAATGTTTACTTATGTGTAAAAGACTCCGGAATGGAATTTTGATGGTTCTGTTAGCTCTGTTGGGTGGTTTTCGACTTAGGAGCATGTCTGGATTATGATTTGGAGGTCTATAGTTGATTAGGCTTGAAATGACGAAAGTTAGAAATTGCGAAGTTTGACCGAGAGTGGACATTGTGGTTACCGGGCTCGGATTGGAGTTCCCGGAGTTGGAGTAGGTCTGTGGTGTCATTTGTGACTTGTGTGCAAACTTTGGGGTCAATCGGATGTGATTTGATAAGTTTCGGAGTCGTTTATAGAAGTTGGAATTTCCTTAGTTTCAATAGGCTTGAATCGGGGTGCAATTTATGTTTTTGATTTTGTTTGAAGTGATTTGAGGGTTCGTATCATTTTTAGGACTTGTGTGTGTGTTTGGTTGAGGTCCCGGGGCCCTCGGGTTGTTTTTGGATGGTTAACGGATAAAAAATGAGGCTTAGTGCATTGCTGAAGGAAGGAGTCTGCAGGTGCAATTGCACCTGCGGATTTTGATCGTAGGTGCGAGCTTGCAGAAGCGAGCATGGCAGTGCAAAAGCGGAAAAAGGGAGAGTGGGGCAGTGGCCGCAGGTGCTAGGGAAATTCCGCTCCTGCGTGATCACAGATGCGGACGATGGTCGTAGATGCGCTGGTGTCCGCAGAAGCGAGTCCGTAGAAGCGGAAGGGCGATCGCAGAAGAGGAGGCAGTGCGGCCTTGGGAAAACCGCAGAAGCGGTGGGTTTTTCTCAAAAGTGGAACCGCAGATGCGATTGAGTGTCCGCAGGAGAGAAAAGGTCGGACAAAACATTTAAAGTCAAGGGTTCGCGATTTTTCTTCATTTTTAACATTTCAAACTCGGTCTAAGGCGATTCTTGAGAGGATATTCGAGGGGTTTCTTGACGTAAATCAGTTGTGTTCATTTTTAATCTATAATCTTATTTCCCCATTGAATTCCCCACCTAGTTTGTTTGTATTTAAGGTGGAATTTTGGTATTTGAGGCTAGGGATTTTGAGGGTTTGATTTGGGGTTTTGGGTAGTGATTTGGTGCCGGATTTTGGTAAATTTGATATGGTTGGACTCGTGGTTGGATGGGCTTTTGGTTTTTGTGGCTTTTATCAGATTTCGAGGCATGGGCCCGGGGGCCCGGCTTTTGAGTCAACTTTTGACTCTTGATTAATAACATAGTGTTTTTATTATGTAATTAAATACTTTAGCTCGTGTGGATTGTATGGAACTGTTTGTGGCTAGATTCGAGGCATTTGGAGGCTGATTCACGAGGCAAAAGTGTGTTGGAGTAGGGATTTGCACGATTTGAAGTAATTAAAAGTTCTAAATTTGGTTCTAAGGGTATGGAACCCGTAATATGCGTCATGGGATTGGTTTTGAGGTGACACACATGCTAGGTGACGGGCGTGTGGGCGTGTACCATAGGAATTATGTCTTGGTCAATTCCATGGAACTTAATAGTTGAAAAATCTGTTGTTATCCGTATCTTCTCCATGTGCTATAGAAATTGAACTGCAAATCATGTTAGAAATCATGTTTAGACTATGTGTTGGCATTGTAGGGACCCACAGAGGTCGTGTACATGTTGAATTATCTGCTAAATTGTTGTTTTGTACTCAGTCACAGTTGTTTACTTGCATATTACATCTCAGTCCCATTTATTCATTATTGATACATTATATCATTGCTATTTGGGCTGATTATCATGATTACAGAGAGACTGAAGAGGTTGATGACTGAGTGAGGTCGACAGCCTGATTTATTGAGGATATTATGGAATCGGGTTGCACGCCACAGCTTGCCTTATTGATTTATGCCATGATTGGCTTGTTATAGTGCTTAGGCTAAAGGAGCCCTTCCGGAGTCTGTACATACCCCTAGTGAGCCCAGGTACCTACTGAGTGCGAGTGTCGAGCGACTGAGAGAAATAAGATAATGTGAGGAAACGAGTGACTGTGAGGTTGGAGTGAATGAGAGGACTGAGTGACTGCTGCTCCGAGATTATATGCTTGATTTAATTACTGTTGCACTTCAGCTGGCATATATCACTATCATGTAATTTCTGAGAGATATTATATCATGTTTCAATTGAACTTGACATGGATTAACTGTTTTCGTCTTAATTGTCGAACTTGAAAGCTTTCCTACCTTCATATGCTGAAATTTCTGTAATTTAGCTATATCTGTGAAGCTCGTCACTACTTTCAGTCCATTATTTAGTCTTGTTACTTACTGAATTGGTTGTACTCACGCTATACCCTACACTTCGTGTGCAGCTTGATCGTTGGAGATTCCAAGGTATCTGTCTGACGTTCGCAGACCTTGTCTCTCCTTCCCTATCTTTCCGCTTTAAGTATTTAGTTCTAGTCTTTCATAGACATTACTTCTAGACTGGTGTTGTATAAATACTTATGTACTCAGTGACACCCTGATGCTGGGAATTTCCGTATTAGGTTTTGACTTTCTGTCTAGTTTTTGAGAGTTTTGATGATTTAAACTAGTGTTATTCTTATTTTTCATTTAAAAGTGTTGGAAGTATCTTGAAGTGTCAGCTTGCCTAGTGCCACATTAGGCGCTATCACGACAGTCTATGTTTTGGGTCGTGACAAGATGGTATCATAGCCTAGGTTACATAGGTCTCACGAGTCATGAACATATTTAGTAGAATCTTGCGGATTGGTGTGGAGACGTCTGTACTTATTTTCGAGAGGCTGCCGAACCCTTAGGAAACTTCACATTCTTGTATTCTTGTGGGTCTGACTTTTTGATTCCAGTAACTAAACTTCTGTATTCTATTCTCTCATAGATGGTGAGGACACATGCTACCGGATAGGACGGACAGCCACCAGTACCACCAATTAGGGCCACGAGAGGCCGAGGTCGCGGTAGCGGCCGCGGTAGGGGCAGAGGTGCAACTCATACAGCAGCTCGAGCAGCACCTGCAAATCCACCAGTTGCTCCAGCTCAGGAGCAGGTTCCAGATGTGGTTGAGCCAGTGGGGCTAGCTCAGGCACCAGCTGTGCCCATTGTGATTCTAGGCCTTCAGGAGGCTTTGGCTCAGATTTTGACAGTGTGCACCAGCATTGCTCAGGCGGTCTCTATTTCGGCCGCAGCAACTACTTCTCAGGCCGGGGGAGGTATTTAGACTTTCGCTGCCCGTACACCAGAGCTGGTGATGCAGGGACTTTAGACACCGAGGGTACTACCAACCCAGCCGGTTACAGTTGCTTAGGCTCAGGTGGGTCCCGTTATGACTGATGATGAGCAGATGAGACTAGAGAGATTTGGGATGCTCCAGCCTCCAGCATTCAGTAGGGCCGAGTCTGAGGATGCCCAGAACTCTTTGGACAGGTACCAGCAGATTCTTCGCACGACAGTTATTTTGGAGACCAGTGGGGTCTCATTCACTACTTTTCAGTTTACTGGGGCTGCCTTAAGATGTTGGGAGGTTTACGAGAGGCGCATGCCAGATGGTGTAGCACCACTTATATGGCGTGAGTTCTATATTCTCTTTTTGAAGAAGTTTGTGCCATAGTCTCGTAGGGAGGAGCTACGCATACAGTTTGAGCAGTTATGTCAGGATGGAATGCCAAAGGCTCAATACGAGATGAGATTTTCCGAGTTGGCCCGTCACGCAATTGGGTTGGTTCCCACGGATAGGGAGAAGATTAGGAGGTTCATTGATGGCCTCACATATCAGTTGCGGTTGCTTATGCCTCGGGAGAGGGTATCTGGTGCTACTGTCGATGAGGTTGTTGATATTGCTCGGCAGATAGAGATAGTCTGTAGTAAGGAGCGTGAGGAGAGGGAGGCCAAGAGGCCTCGAGGCTCGGTTGGTTTCAGTGGTGTTTCTTCTGTAGGGGTTGGCCCGCTTAGATGGCTCGTCCAGCTCGCCGTGGTGCATTATCCAGCCATGGTTCCTATAGTTCTCGTCAGAGTCAGTCATCTCTCCTAGTGCCCCTTCCATTGAACATGACATGAATAAACTGTTTTGGTCTTAATTGTCGGACTTGAAAGCATGCCTACCTTCTTATGTTGAAATTTCTGTAATTTAGTTATATTTGTAAAGCTCGTCACTACTTTCAGTCCATTATTTAGTCTTGTTAGTTACTAAGTTGGTTGTACTCACGCTACACCTTACACTTCGTGTGCAGATCCAGGTGCTTCTGGTCACGATGGGTGTTGATTTCCTTGCGCGGCTTGATCGTTGGAGATTCCAATGTAGCTGCCCGGCGTTCGCAGACCTTGTCTCTCCTTCCCTATCTTTCCGCTTTATGTATTTAGTTTTAGTCTTTCATAGACATTACTTCTAGACTGGTGTTGTATAGACGCTCATGTACTTAGTGATACCCCGATGTTGGGAATTTCCGTATTGGGTTTGAACTGTTTGTCCAGTTTTTGAGAGTTTTGATGATATAAACCAGTGTTATTCTTATTTATCATTTAAAAGTGTTGGAAGTATCTTGTAGTGTTATCTTGCTTAGTACCACGTTAGGCGCAATCACGACAAGCTAAGTTTTGGGTCGTGACACACGTGGTGGTATAAGTAAAGGTTGTGACTTTGAATTATGAAATGTGGATATGAGGCATGGTACCTCGATCCGATTGTGTTGTACATTCTATATTTGAAATGCTTGTTGATTTTAACGGTTTTTATTTTTTGTTAAATCGTCTTACTTGTATTTTGATTGCATTTGGTTATTGTTTGTTATTTTTGTGTGGGAACGATTGTGACTTCTTATATGAGTCATGCATTTTACGTGATTTGTTGTGTTGCTTTAATGTGCCAACGTGTGCCTCCGTGTTACTTGGTGAATTGAATTTTAAGATGAATTTACTTGCGTGGAGTCATTATCTCATAATCTGTTGAGTTGTTGGTAACATAACATTTTTAAATAAGAGAATTATTAACATGTTTTATTTTGTGTGACTCTTAAGATAGAACTTGTTATCTCACTCAGTACTTTGCTATTTTTAAATAATTATCACATTTTACATTAATTGGGTTCTCAAATTAAACTCATTACCTATTTGATATTTTATGTTACGTGAAATTGTTATCACGCCTTACTTTAACAAATTCTATATTTAATTCGTTAACTTATCTCATGTTTTTCTTAATTTAAATGTCACGATCCAAAATCCGCTAACGGTCATGATGGCGCCAAACACTGAAGTCAGGCAAGCCAACGCTAATTTACCAATTTAATTAATCATTTTAGTATTTTGAAATTATAATTTTTCCTTATTTAAATAGTAGAAATAAAATTACAAAAACGATAATGACTAAGTGAACTACAATAACGAACAACCAATAGAATTCCCCAAAACGCGGAGTCACAAGTACATGAACAGTTTCTAAGGAATACAATAATAATAATATAAAGTCTATCTAGAATATAATTATACAGAATAAAATAAATAGTGCAGTGGAGACTCGGTGGCCTTCAATGCGTAGCCTGAAATACATCTCACATAAAGTCTCCTCGACAAGTGTGCCTACGCGCTAGGATGATCACCAAATGAACATGTTAGTTCCTACACATTTAGTGCAGAAGTGCAGCATGAGTACGTAAATCAACGCGTACCCAATAAGTATCTAGCCTAATCTCGGAGAAGTAATGACGAGGGGTCGACAACGACACCTACTAAAGGTCCAATAAAGCAATATAATAAAACTTAAGCAGATATACAACGTACGTCAACGATAAGATAAATCTGTAGGGTTCATAGTCTACCAATTATTTCTTTTAAAGTATAAATTTCTCGTTCTTGTAACCTGCCTTAACAACTCAAAAATTATCATGTGCCAATATCAAATAAATAAGGAACACCGTATAATATGTTGGGAATCAGTAGAAAGATTAACTCATAAACATTCGGACTACTAGCAATATAACGCACGATTCTGTCGAGGTCATTCGGCCCGATCCAGAATAATGTGTACATTGCCGAGGGTCGAGCGGCACGAACCATAGATGCATCTATATACTGCCGAGGCATTCGGCCCGCTCCATAAGAAAAGGAAGGAAGTTATCAAATTACGAGATACGTGTTTACAATACAACACAAGGGCATAAAATGAATATAATCTTTACCATTTCTCAAATAACTTCCCAAAACTTCAAAGTGTTAATGCTTGGCCTTTTATACATATGTTTATTTCTAATTCAAATTCAGTTATAACTTTAATTAGTTAAGCCAGCAGAATGAGTTCAAATAATTCAAATATCACAAGATAAGGTCCTAAGTCTACCCGGACATAACATGATTTAGCTACGTACGTACTCTCGTCACCTCGTGCGTACGTAGCACCCACAACTAGTTGCATCTGCGGTCCCAGCCTTCCCCAGCCATTCCGCTTCTGCGCTCAAGGACGCTGCATTTGTGCCATCGCAGATGCGAAAATAGTCTCGCATTTGCGCCACTGCTCTGCTCGCCCAGAACCGCTTCTGCGACCCTCTTGGCCGCTTTTACTGCTCCGCACCTGCGGCCAAAACCTCGCAAGTGCGGGTACAACAGATGTTCTGCCTCCAGAAAATTTCATAAGGCCAAATACAATCTGTTAACCATCCGGAATCCACCCGAGGCCCTCGGAACCTTAACCAAATATACCAACACGTCCCAAAATACAATACGAACTTAGTCGAGCCTTCAAATCGCATCAAATAACGCTAAAACAACGAATCGTACCCCAATTCAAGCTTAATGAACTTTAGAACTTCACAATTCTACATTCAATGCCGAAACCTATCAAATCAAGTTCGTTTGACGTCACATTTTGCACACAAGTCATAATTGACATTACGGACCCACTCCCACTTCCGAAATCGAAATCCGACCCCGATATCAAAAAGTTCACTACCAGTCAAGTTTTCCCAAAAATCATCCAATTTCCAACTTTCGCCAATTGACGCCGAAATGACCTATGGACCTCCAAATCAACATCCGGACACTCTCATAAAACCAAAATCGCCATACGAACCTGTTGGAACCTTCAAATTCTAATTCCGAAGTCGTTTACTCAAAAGTCCAATCTTAGCCAATTCTTCCAACTTAAAGCTCCGAAATTAGAATTTTCTTTCCAAATCCATCCCGAACTTCCCAAAATTCAATTCTGACCACATGTACAAGTCATAATACCTAAAGTGAAGCTGCTAAAGGCCTCAAACCGCTGAACTACGCGTTAGAGCACAAAACAACCGGTCGGGTCGGTACATTCTCTCCACTTAAATATACGTTCGTCCTCAAACGTGCTAAGAACCGTTTTGGACTTGTCCAAAATTACTTGTTAACACCTCGCGTACCTACCCGTGCCACCACATTCCGGTTGAACATACTAGCTCGAGCCAGACTGAAAATCCTCCCTATAACCTTAGCTAACAAGCTTCAGAACCAAGTTCTCACTTCTGAATTCCTTTACGAGGCCGTAATCTAACACACGAACACCGTACCAATCACCGCACACTGTACCAAAACATGATCATACATCTATGCTGAAATCACACCATGCACCAGATACATCATTTGCCCTAAATAACATCCTCCGACTACAATTTCTGGAATTTCACGAATCCAATGTCTGCAATACATCTCATGATGCATATAAATCCTGTTCCAAATCTCGCAATACTACCACGACGAAAAGACATGTAGGAACTCATAACCACCTGCCGAATCAATAATTCATGGAGTCTCCCCTCCTGACAAGAACCATTACCTCATTCTGAACTGAATAATGATATTTTCACTTTTATGTACCTTATATAAATCCGGTTGTGCAAATTCCAGGTCCACTAATCTTGTCTCACCCAGTACAAGTTGCTCAGGCAATAAGCCACCTCAAACACTAACTCGGATCTCATATAATGCCATCAATGCGTAGACAAGATACAACTCCAATATGACACATAAGGAAAATGCATTCTGGAGAAGGATTACCCATCCCGCGTAACGAATGAACCAACCGAATAAATGTCGTGAACCTACCTCAAGGATGAAAACAAGGCACACAAAATATGTGTAAAGGAGCTATACCCAACTTTTTGTTGTCACGGCGTGCAACTCGATCTATACATATCAAGCCATAACACTTATACTTACCAAATGCCCGAATATCGACCATAAGCATGCCAAGTGCATAATACCAAATCTCGGGGAGACAGATAGCGCCATACGTTACGAACCCCAAGCACCACTAAGGTGCAATAAATGACCTGCATCTCAAGAGCCATCCTGCTCAAATAACACCACAAGCTACACGGGACCTCAACACGTGTGCGAATAATCAAGCCGCCTTGCAACCCACATGGCTCAATAGAGATTTACATGGAATAGCTGACGATGGGAATATCATCCAATGTCCGGCGACTCCTCCCTAAGCAATGCTATGGCGAACGAACACATGACAGATAAGAACAGCCGCCCAATCCGGGACGAACTCACAAAGTCCACAGCCCAAGGAATAGAACGCCTCTCAGGCATAAACTCTCGCATTTTTGATAGTACCATAATCTTCATACTTGGTCTTAATCTTTAACAATCAAGTAACGAACATGCCACACTTATACATATCTCCCTGTGGGGCACGCTCTTACTACCTTCTGCACTAGGTAGCTAAGTTTGCATATTCATACCACCAACCGTCCTAATCTATAAATATATTCACATTTCGCAACTCAATATACAATGCCTCTTCCACAGAACACCATTCCCATGCGACACCAGGATAATACCAGCTTACTCTAAACATCTGAATTCTTCCCTGCTCATTTGAGCTCGTGACATTCTTATCAATACCAGACCGCAACCTTGATCCTCAACTTCCAATTCCCATACTTCCCACTGCGACCATCATGCCGCCACGCGATAATTCACGCATTCACCATAATCCTTGAACTACTAGTAGATTAACCACTTCATTGGCTAGAAAACTTTCACTTAACTCACTTCAAAAGAACCACTGTAACACGTAACTAAATTCTCAAAACGCAGAAAATACAACCTCAAGCCGTGATGTAAACCATCATAACTCTCCCGAAATCCATTTACACAACCAAGACATCTAAATCAAATACCTCTCAAATCAATCAGGTCATGGTGGTTGTTAAGCATGCATGTACAACCACAAACCACATGTATGACTTCACACGCCAAAGGAACTGTTCATTGCCACAACCATGCCGACTCAACCATTACTAACAGACCCAACTTTTTTCAATGTACTATTGTCCTGACTCAGAAATATAATAGTTCCATTCACAACATAACGAACTTAATTTGCACTCATCGCGAGTGACCCGAATCGTGAGACCACATCGTCTCAATACCCATGAATAATCTCATACCCTTTTCAAGAGCACAATAGCATCTCCAACTGGTACACCCATTTTGCAAGACCTTCTGCGCATCCGAAGCTATTTCTTCCTTTGCTCCGATATTGCACCGTATGCCCGATGATAACATAGAAAATTCTAAGTCCCATTCGTAATCCTCTGTGAAAATGCGATCCTTAACCACACAATGGACCCAAAATCCTTAAGCACTGCACTTAAATTCTTGAACTCACTAGAACCGTCGTTGAGAGTCACCCACTCTCACCTGATCCCGAATCTAACCAACTTCAATGCTCTACGAGCACCTAAACACACTCTCGGAGAAGCAACCAACTGAGTTCTTTCCCTTGTACATTACATCCACGAGAAGCTTAACTTTGAGTCTTTCCAAAACCTACACCTGAATCGATAAGGCGAAGTATAACACACATTCACCAAGTTCCTTGTTCGAACTACTCCTGATAATTTCTTTTTAGTCATAAATAATCCACCAACGCATTGATTCCCGGAAACTGCACAAGCAGACAACCATGCAATCCAATCGTTGGCTGTGGGGCTCCCCCACTTAGCTTTAAACTACCATCACATAATGTAGAGCCCATAAAGATTCCTTCTTCTCATTTACCATGATCTCGTACCGTTAACCTATTACATACCGCATTTCGTACGTTAAAATTTTGTCATAAGTTAATCGACGTAAGCTCGGGAATGAGATTATTTTTGAGGTTATAAATACGTTATTTATAACAAGTGATAAGTGAGTGTTGTGAAGATTAGAGGGTAAACAAATCAAAGAATTAGTATTCGTTGAAGTTTGTCAATTTGGGATAAAATACGGTCCAAGCTATAATACATTGTATTTATGGACTAGTGCCATACAAGGTATCACATGACCATGATAGTAAGGTATATGAAGTATATTAGTATTTAAGTAAATTGTGTGCTAGAATTAATGATGTGAATAATTGATTAATTGTGGAAATAATGTTGAAAAATAAGAAAATAATTATGGTATTATATAGGATTAAGTGGATAAGGATTTTTAATGGGCTGCCACATGGCATTAAGGTAGCCAAGGGTGGCACCAATGTGCATAGATGAGTCATAGCACTTGATGTGCCTTGTTTACATGTGAAAGTGCAAGGCATATCCCTTAAGCCTTCATGTTATTCTTCTTTGGCAATTTGAGATATAGAAAGGATGTTGAAATTTTTCCTTCTATTATTGGGGATTCTCTTACTTTAGTACATATCCATAAGCGTACACATATGATACTCCATATGTTCAACAACATGAAGTATGCCATGATCATAAGAAGTGCTTAGTTCTTGTTCAAAGATTTAGAAGGAGGAAAAGTTGTTCTTGGAAAGCTCAAGTAAAAGTGTTTGATAAATTCGTCAAGTAAGGTATGTTAAGGATATCCCTTCTTTCCGTTTGGCATGATCCATATGATACAAGCGAAATGAGCAAACACACAAATGTACATTGGCCCATGACCAGATGATACTAGGGGTTCCTATGTTCTTGAATTCCCATGTGTCTTACTATTATATCTTATGTTCATGGGTCTTAGAAAAATGTGTAATTGATAAAGTTTATCCGAAGACATATTGATCTAATGACATTCCGAGAAATCTTATTAACTTACTTCTTATGCATTTCATTCATTTATAAATGTACATTGGCCCATGACCAGATGGTGTTATATACACGTATATTATATGTATATGGGATATGGGAAAAGGTTATTACGTTATATACGCACCACCACCTGATCAGTTGGTATACGTTGATGATTTCACCCATAGAGGCCGAGATGATATGATGGGATACCCTCATATGCTTGATGATGTTATGTACACATATACCTATGAATGATACGACATTTATATACACATGCATGACTTTAAAAATATTTCAGGATTCACAAAGTTATTTAGACTTACAAGCGGATTCCTTTACTCTATGTTTCTTTTATGTCTTTTATGTACTGATTTTCATGCCTTACATACTCGGTACATTATTCATACTCATGCCCCTATTTCCTGAGGCCTGCGTTTCATGCCCACAGGTACAGGTAGACAGGTTGACGGTCCCCTTTTTTAGGATCATTGATCAGCGGGAGTTGGTGTGCTCTACTTGATCCGGAACTGTTATTATGTTTGGTACGCTATTTTTGTATGTAGATATGGGTACGACGTCCCGTCCTTCATATTGTTGTACACTGTATTAGAGGTCTGTAGACAGTCATGTATAGTTGAATAGTATGTGGCCTTGTCGGTTTTCAGTTTTGGATATATATAGTTGTCTATAGCAGCCTTGTCGGCTCGCCCTACCGTATTCCGCATGTACATGTGTATATGTCTTTTGGACATATGTTTCTCACGTATATTATTCACGTCCTTCAGCAATCTAATGGCAGGTGTTATTCATGACCTACCCTTAATTCCTGTCTATATCTTAGACGCATGTTTAGGGGTGTTCGACAGGTAGGACCCGGGCACTCGTCATGGAGGTTTGGGTCGTGACAAAGGTGGTATCAGAGTAGTTCTTGTTAAATCCTGCATTTCATACGTTACAAATTTTGTCGTAAGTTAATCGACGTAGACTCGGGAATGAGATTATTTTTGAGGTAATTTATAACAGGCGATAAGTAAGTGTCGTGAAAGTTAAAGGGTAAACGAATCAAAGAAAATGAGTTTCGTTGAAGGTTGTCAATTTGGGATAAAATACAGTCTGAGATATAATACCCGGTATTTATGGACTAGTACTATACAAGGTACCACATGACCATAATAGTAAGGTGTATAAGGTATGTTAAAAGTGAGTCGTATTTTATGTAATTTGGGATAATTCTTAATTATGTGGATAATTTAATTTTTAGTGGGGGATTAACTAATTAATTATAAATAGCATCTTTGGATAAGCCTAATGGAACTCAACGTGGCAGCAAAGGCCTTCGGCAAATGTGACTCTTAAGTTCATGTAAAAGATCGCACATTTAGAAGGTTTTTGTGGCTAAGTCACCACATAAGTGGATCCCACTCCCAAAGATATTAAAGACCTCTCTAATTCACTTTGTATCTCTACAATTTAATGAAGAAAGCTTCAACAAAGATTATTATGTGATAGCAACGTGATTTGCTACAAAATTCATACAAGACTACTTAGCAACGTGAGAATTGCGATTCTAAGGGAGTACGGTGCAATATTTCTCAAGAATATCATATGGACTTTTTCCCTATTTCGATCGCGCCGTTAAGTGTTTCGTCACGATTATCGTGTTTTAGAGGGATTGTCAAGAGAATCGGCTCAGGTATGTTAAGGCTATCCCTTCTTTCTTTTTGGCATGATTCATACGATACAAACGAAACGAGTAAACGCACAACTTTTATAAATGACTCTATTCATAGAAGTACTAGGGGTGCCTATGTTCTTGATTCCCCATGTGAATTATTATTATATCTTCTGTTCATGGGTTTCAGAAAAATACATAGTTGATACAATTTATCCGAAGGCATATTGATCTTATGACATACCGAGAAGTCTTATAAACTTACTTCTTATGCATTTCATTCATTTATATATGTCGATTGACCCATGACCATATGGCGTTATATACGTGTACATTATATGTATATGGGATATGGGAAAAGGTTACAACGTTATATACGCACCACCACCTGATTAGTTGGTATACGTTGATGATTCCGCCCACAGAGGCCGAGATGAGATGATATGATGGGATGCCCTTAGAGGCTTGATGATGTTATGTAAACCTATACCTATGCATGATATGACATTTATACGCACATGCATGACTTATAAATATTTCAGGATTCACAAGGTTATATAGACTTACAGGTGGATTCCTTTACCCCATGTTTCATTTATATCTTTTATGGACTGATTTGAATGCCTTACATACTCAGTACATTATTCGTACTGATGACCCTTTTGCCTAGGGACGCTGCGTTTCATGCCTGCAGGTGCAGGTAGACAAGTTGATGGTCCCCCTTTTTAGGATCCTTGATCAACGAGAGTTGGTGTGCTCTACTTGATCTGGAACTGTTATTAGTTTTGGTACGTTACTTTTGTATGTAGATATAGGTATGACGGGGCCCAGTCCCGTCCTTTATACAGTTGTACACTCTATTAGAGGTCTGTAGACAGTCACGTGTAGTTGGATAGTATGTGGCCTTGTCGGTTTTCAGTTTTGGATATATATAGTTGTCTATAGCAGCCTTGTCGGCTCGCCCTACTGTATTCTGCATGTATATGTATATATGTCTTTTGGACATGTTTTTCTCACGTATCTTATTCACGTGCTTCAGCAGTGTAATGGTAGATGTTATTCATGACCTACCCTTAATTCATGTACCTATCTTCGACGTATGCTTAGGGGTGTTCGACAGGTAGGACTTGGGCACTCGTCATGGCCCATCGCTTTGGGTCGTGACAAAAGTGGTATTAGAGAAGTTCTGTCCTAGGGTTGTCTACAGACCGTGTCTAGTAGAGTCTTGTTTATGGGTGTGTTGTGCACCACACTTATAGACAGGAGGCTACAGGATATTTAGGATGGTTACTTTTCTTTCTAATCTAGATTGTTCAATAGAACTGAGTCGTAAGTATTCATTCCTAATCTTTACCTTATTTATGTTTTTAGTGATGACTATTACTACTAGACAACAGGCGCAAGCCGCTAGCACGGGTTATAAGGCTAAGAAAGTGTTAGAAGGAGATATAAGTTACACTATGGAGTCAGACCCATCGGAGATCATGGGTTCCATTGAGGAGGATCCTTTTGAGGATCCATATGAGTCATCCGTTCAAGTAATTGTGACTTCGCCAGCAGCAAATGGGTTGAGAGGAGTTCCGATCTCACCAAGGCCCTTAGTTTGATTATTAAGGCCCGTTGATTAGGGTATAAGGGGAGTGGTGCACGGATTGGCACAACCGGGTTTCTCCCAGGCTCAAAACTATTTCAGGGTATTTATAGACACCAGCTCTTCTGAGGTTCCAGATAGTCCACAGTCATGGGAATCCGTCAATCAATGTTCGTCTGTGTATGTTATGGGATATGCAGAGGAAGAGGACAGTAGTCGGGCCAAGAAGAGGAAAGTAGCTGATAAGGATATGAAGATTCCGCTTCGAAGTGTGTCTGATCGAGGCTCTCATATAGGATAGGGCGAGGACCCTTTACTGTAGGCCTCCTCCAGATATCAGCTTTTGGTTGGTGAGCTCTACTTCTTCTTGGAGTATTACCAAGTCTTGGTTCTGTATATGTTATGTTGTTTTATGAGGACATAGGGAGCCCTGTCCCGACTTATATATATTATGGTTATGTTTTCTTAGAGGTTTTGCAGACAGTATCACGTGTAAAGTTTTGGGTATGACATGTCTACGGCCTTGTCGGCCCCTATGTATCTATATAAAACTTTTCTTTGAATTAGTTATGCGAGTTAAGTCCTAATATTGTTACCTATATATATGGATGTGGCCCATAATGGACCATGATAAGTTTGATAATAAACAAGGATAAGTTAGGTGGTGCTCGGTTGGGTAGAATTTGATGTTATAGTGGGTATGGATTGGTTGGCTTCTCGTTATGCTAACGTCGATTCTAGATCAAAGATGGTTCGATTTCAATTCCCAAGAGAGCTTGTTTTTAGGGTAGAAAGGTAATACGACATTGCCGAGAGGTAGATTTATTTCCTATCTCAAAGCAAGGAAGATAATCAGAAAGGGTTATATTCATCACTTAATTCGGGTAAAGGACGTGAAAGTAGAATCACCAACCATTCAATCTATCCATGTGGTTAATGAGTTTCCCAATGTTTTCCTTGATGAGCTTCCGGGTCTTCCGCCAGAACAAGCAATTGAGTTTGCTATTGACCTATTACCAGATACTCAGCCAATATCTATTCCTCCCTTTAGAATGGCACCCGTAGAATTGAGGGAGTTGAAGGAACAACTAAAGGACTTGCTTGAAAAAGGCTTTATCAGACCTAGTACATCACCACGGGGAGCACCTGTGTTATTTGTGAGGAAGAAAGATAGTTCCTTGTGGATGTGTATTGATTATAGACAGTTGAATAAGGTGACGATCAAGAATAAGTACCCGCTCCTGAGGATTGATGATTTATTTGATCAGTTCCAAGGTGCCAAGTGTTTTTCGAAGATAGACATGAGGTCCGGGTACCATCAGGTAAGGGTTAAGGAGAAAGATATTCCGAAGACAGCATTCAGGACCAGATATGGGCATTTTTATTTTTGTGTTATGTCATTCGGTTTGACAAATACCCCAATAGTATTCATGGATTTGATGAACCGTGTGTTCAGACCCTTTCTAGATCTGTTCGTGATTGTATTTATCGATGATATATTGGTCTACTCCCGTTCAGAGGCTGAGCATGCAGATCATTTCCGTACGGTGCTCAGAGTTCTACAAAAAGAGAAGTTGTACGCAAAACTCTCTAAATGTGAATTCTTTAGCTTTCATTGTACATATTATTTGAGGTGAGGGTATACGGGTTGATACCCAAAAGAATGAGGCAGTGAAGACTTAGCACCCACGACACCGACGGAGGTTCGTAGCTTTCTCGGTTTGGCTGGTTATTACAGGAGATTTGTAGAGGGATTTTCTTCTCTTTCAGCACCATTGAGAAAGTTGACTCTGAAGGGAGCTAAGTTCCAATGGACTGATGCTTGCGAGTGGAGTTTTCAAGCATTGAAGGACATATTAACTTCAGCACGGGTTCTAACACTCCTAGAGGGAACCGATGGTTATACTATCTATTGTGAATCTATTGTGACACTTCGGACGTTGGATTGGGTTGTGTACTAATGCAGCATGGTAAGGTTGTAGCCTATGCTTTTAAACAACTAAGAAAGCACGAGAAGAATTACACGACCCATGATCTAGAATTAGCCGCGGTGATTAATGCACTAAAGATGTGGAGGCACTACTTGTAGCATTCATGTTAATATCTATACGGATCATAAGAGCCTTCAGTATATATTCAAGCAAAAGGAATTGAATTTACGCCAAAGGGGATGGTTGGAGCTACTGAAAGACTATGACATTGATATTTTATACCATCCAGGGAAGGCGAATGTAGTAGCCGATGCCCTCAGCCGTAAATCTATGGGTAGCCTATCATATTTACAACCAGGGAAGAGGGAGATAGCCCATGAGAGTTATCAGCTAGCTAGTGTTGGAGTTCGATTACTGGACTCAGGTGACACCAGAATTACTATTTAGGACACGGCAACATCCTCTTTAGTAACTGAAGTGAAGGAACGCCAATATGAGGATATTGTGTTAGCTCATTACAGTTATACAACCCCTCAGAAGGGGAAGACACCATTTGAGATTACAAGAGATGGGGTCCTTAGATATCGAGGACGATTATGTGTCCCTAATGTTGTAGGGATGCGCCGTCAAGTTATGGGAGAAACTCACTATTCTCATTATTTTATCCATCCAGGAGCAGCAAAGATGTATCATGCTATCAGAGAAATATATTGGTGGGATGAAATAAAAACAGATATAGCAGAGTTTGTTGCTCAGTGCCTTAACTGTCAGCAGGTTAAGATTGAGTATCAAAAACCCGGTGGATTATTGCAGGCTATAGAGATTCCGTCTTGGAAGTGGGAAGTAATCAATATGGATTTCATCACAGGCTTACCTCGTACCTAGTGTAAGTTCGATTCTATATTGGTGATTGTTGATAGACTTAAAAAATCAGCCCATTTTCTGCCCGTTAGGACTTTACATTAAGGAGATAGTACGACTTCATGGTGTCCCTATATCTATTATCTCGGATAGAGGAGCTCAGTTTACAGCTAATTTCTGGAGGTCCTTCCAAAAAGGATTGGGGAGTCAGGTAAGTCTTAGTACAACATTTCATCCCAGACAGACGGACAGGCGGAGCGTACTATTCATAGACTTGAGGATATGTTACGGGCTTGTGTGATAGACTTCAAGGGTAGCTGGGATGATCATCTGCCGCTTATTGAGTTCCCGTATAATAATAGCTATCATTCCAGTATTCAGATGGCTCCATATGAAGCTCTTTACGGATGGAAGTGTAGGTCGCCTATAATCGAGAATATTAAGCTTATACAGGAAAGGCTATTAGCAGCCCAAAGCCGCCAGAAGTCTTATGAGAATAATCGACAACGAGACTTGGAGTTTCAGGTTGACGATTGGGTATTCGTAAAGGTATCACCAATGAAAGGTGTTATGAGGTTCAGTAAGAAAGGAAAACTTATCCCTCGGTACATTGGACCATATAAGATCATACGCAAGGTAGGCCAGGTAGCATATGAGTTAAACTTGCCTTCTGACATGGAGTCTGTACATCCAGTCTTTCATATGTCTATGCTTCATAAATATATGGGAGATCCTTCTAGAGTCGTATCAATTGACGATATTCAGGTCACAGAGCAACTATCATATGAGGAAACTCCCATTGCTATACTAGATTGACAAGTTCAGAGATTGAGGAGTAAAAACGTAGCTTCGATGAAAGTACTTTGGAAAAAAAATAATGTGGAAGAAATGACTTGGGAAGCCGAAGAAGACATGAAGTCTAGATATCCTCACTTGTTTCCTCTTCCAAAGAAGGATCCGACTGAGACATCACAGCCTTAAGGTACGAGTATGGATTCTTGTGTTAATTTTTTTCATAGGTCATGTGAGGCCATTGTCGTGATTGATGATTGTGGCAAGATGTGTCATTGCATTATTGAGTTTTCTACAGGAAGGGTTGATAGTAGTACTGATACAAAGGCGACTCTGCCAAAATTTATATAGATCCCGAGGAGTTAAACAGTCGAGGACGAATGTTTCTAAGGGGGTAAGGATGTTACATCCCGCATTTCGTACGTTAAAGTTTAGTCGTAAGTTAATCAACGTAGACTCGGGAATGAAATTATTTTTGAGGTTATAAGAATTTATGCTATTTATAACAGGCGATAGGTAAGTGCCGTGAAAGTTAAAGGGTAAATGAAGCAAAGAAAATGAGTTTCGTTGAAGGTTCTCAATTTGGGATAAAATACGGTCCGAGCTATAATACCCGGTATTTATGGACTAGTGTCATACAAGGTACCACATGACCATGATAGTAAGGTGTATAAGGTATGTTAAAGGTGAATAGCATTTTAAGTAATTTGGGATAATTCTTAATTATGTGGATAATTGGATAATTATTTATTTTTAGTGAGAGATTAACTAATTAATTAGCATCTTTGGATAAGCCTAATGGAACTCAACGTGGCAACAAAGGCCTTAGGCAAATATGACTCTTAAGTTCATGTAAAAGGTGTCACATTTAGAAGGTTTTTGTGGCTAAGTCACCACATAAGTGGGGCCCACACCCAAAGATATTAAAGACCTCTCTAATTAACTTTATATCTCTACAATGTAATGAAGAAAGCTTCAGCAAAGATTATTTTGTGATAGCAACATGATTTGCTACAAAATTCATACAAGACTATATAGCAACGTGAGAATTGTGATTCTAATGGAGTACGATGCAATCGTTCTCAAGAATATCATACGGATGTTATCAGTATTTTGATCTCGTTGTTACATGTTTCGTCATGATTGACGTGTGTTAGAGGGATTGTCAAGAGAATCAGCTCAGTTATGTTAAGGCTATCCCTATGTTTTTGATTCCCCATGTGAATTATTATTATAGCTTCTGTTCATTGGTATCAGAAAAATACGTAGTTGATAAACTTTATCCGAAGGCATATTGATCTTATGACATACCGAGAAGTCTTATAAACTTACTTCTTATGCATTTCATTCATTTATACATGTACATTAACCCATGACCAGATGGCGTATTATATATATA
>AWOL01S0014764.1:61828-121361 GCA_000715115.1 Nicotiana otophora
TTATATACGCATATATATGTATATATATATATATATGGGATATGGGAAAAGGTTACGTCGTTATATATGCACCACCACCTGATCAGTTGGTATACGTTGATGATTTCGCCCACAGAGGCCGAGATGAAATGATATGATGGGATTCCCTCAGAGGCTTGATGATATTATGTACACCTATACTTATGCACGATACGTCATTTATACGCACATGCATGACTTTATAAATATTTCAGGATTCACAAAGTTATTTAGACTTACAGATGGATTCCTTTACCCCATGTTTCATTTAAGTCTTTTATGGACTGATTTTCATGCCTTACATACTTGGTACATTGTTCGTATTGACGTCCCTTTTGCCTGGGAACGCTGCATTTCATGCCCGTAGGTGCAGGTAGACAAGTTGACGGCCCCCCTTTTTAGGATCCTTGATCAGCGAGAGTTGGTGTGCTCCACTTGATCCGGAGTTGTTATTAGTTTTGGTATGCTACTTTTGTATGTAGATATGGGTATGACGGGGCCCAGTCCCATCCTTTATACAGTTGTACACTCTATTAGAGGTCTGTAGACAGTCATGTGTAGTTGGATAGTTTGTGGCCTTGTCGGTTTCCAGTTTTGTATATATATATAGTTGTCTATAGCATCCTTGTCGGCTCGCCCTACCGTATTTCGCATGTATATGAATATATGTCTTTTGGACATATTTTCCTCACGTATGTTATTCACGTGCTTCAGCAGTTTAATGGCAGATGTTATTCATGACCTACCCTTAATTCATGTTTATCGGTCGTGACATAACCCGCCAAATTTCTCGAAGTCTTTTGTTATGATTTTCATGAATCATTCTGAATCATCAGTCACACACACTCGACCTCATATCGGGTAGCTAGTAGTATTCTTCGCAGAAGCTTCCTCAACATCATGCAACCGCTAACCTGCTCAAAGGAGATAACCCACCTGTGGAATTCCTTACCGACATCTTCCAACGACACTACACTAGGTACTACTACCACGAAATCAGTAAATCCTCCTGAACTCAAGCTCACCCACCAGCTGAATAAGTCTGCTCCTTCCACATTGACTTCAACTGAAAGTTCAACAATACCTTCTGAACTCAAATCGTACTGCATCTGGAACGATAATCAAATCTTTACACCCCTCTTCGTTTCAAGAAACTCCTTTCGGGCATACTCAATCTTTCTTTGCACCGTGACTACAATTCTTAATAAAATCCGTAGGCCAAATCACATTCCATCATGATTCCCAAACCGCTCTACATTTTCACAAGACACGCAGCTATCCTGCCACGGAATCCATATGCTAATCTACCACTCTTACTTCGGTTAAACCATCTCCTTTAAGCAATTTCTCAATCTTTGCTCTTCATACTTGACCTGCTAATGCTTCAACCACCGCGTAACACTTCCCGCCATGTCCTCCCTCATACTTTGCTGCTAAATGTTCCATCAAATCAAAAATCCATCTCTGTATCACCAGAACCAATACATGTTTACCGACTCTAAGCCTCTTCGAAGGTCATCTTTCTCGAGCCATCAACATTAGAAGTACCAATTTGATTCTGAACCGCTGAACACCGCTATCGCTGACCACCGCCCCCCAGGCACCATTTCACAACACCCTTCCCGAAGGCAAAATCAAGGGAGACCATAACACCGGCGAACCATAATGCGTTCAAACAAGGATGATGACACCGCATCACAAGACAAATTCCACCACGCTCGAAAATATCAAGTCTCGTTACTTCATCAACCAAACCTGGACATCTATAGTCTGATTGCCTTTCCTCCGCTGGAATTAAATGTTGAACCCATTAATCATGCACTGAGAAATCCTCTCTTCATGCCATTCACTGCCTCAACATATAAATGAGCACCTTACCATTTCACCAACATTGTGTGATAACAGCGCATAGACATCGTACCAATCCGTGCACAGTCTCGAAACCATAAGAAATACAGATACTGAGCTAGAAAAAAGAACATCCTTCCACAAGGCGATGATAATAGCCTGCCCAAACACGCAGGGAAAACATCCTGCACCACGTCTGTATTACAACTACAACTCCTCGATGCCCAATTGATAACAGTGCTTCACATTGCATAATATTGAGTAGGAAGGAACTAAATTCACAAGTCTCAATGGAATCAAACCTCACGATGAGGAAATCAAGAAGGGAAGTGCTAACAGCCCTGTAGCCTCTCGAAGATAAGTACAGACGTCTTCCACCGATCCAAAAGAGTCTACTAGACCCAAAACCTGCTAACGGTCATGATTTGTGAGACCTAAGTGAACCTAACGCTCTGATACCAAGTTGTCACGAACCAAAATCCGCTAACGGTCGTGATGGAGCCTAACGCCGCCGTCAGGCAAGCAAACAGTGATTTACTAATTTAATTACTCATTTTAGTATTTTGAAATCATAATCTTTCCTTAATTAAATAGTTGAAATAGAATTAAATAAATGATAATGACTACATGAACTACAATAACGAACAATCAGTAGAAATTCCCAAAATCCGGAGTCACAAGTACATGAACATTTTCTAAGGAATACAATAATAATATTATAATGTCTATCTAGAATATAATAATACAGAATAAAATAAATAGTATAGTGGAGACTCGGTGGCCTTCGATGCGTAGCCTGGAATACAGCTCACATAAAGTTTCCTCGACAGGTGCGCCTACGCGCTAGGATCATCACCAAATGAACCTATCAGTTCCTACACATTTAGTGTAGAAGTGCAGCATGAGTAGGTAAATCAACGCGTACCCAGTAAGTATCTAGCCTAACCCCGGAGAAGTAGTGACGAGGGGTCGACATCGACACGTACTAAAGGTCCAATAAAGCAATATAATAAAACTTAAGCAGATATACAGCGTACGACAACGATAAGATAAATCTGTAGGGTTCATAGTCTACCAATTATTTCTTTTAAAGTATAAATTTCTAGTTCTTGTAACCTGCCTTAACAACTCAAAAATTATCATGTGCCAATATCAAATAAATAAGGAACATCGTATAATATGTCGGGCATCAGTAGAAATATTAACTTGTGAACATTCAAACTACTAGCGATATAACGCACGATTCTGTCGAGGTCGTTCAGCCTGATCCAGAATAATACATACACTACCGAGGGTCGAGCGGCACGAACCATAGATGCATCTATATACTGCCGAGGCTTTCGGCCCGCTCCACAAGAGAAGGAAGGAAGTTACCGAATTATGAGACACATGTTTACAATACAACACAGGGGCATAAAATGAATATAATCTTTACCATTTCTCAAACAACTTGCCCAAAATTCAAAGTGTTAAGGCTTGGCCTATTATACATATGTTTATTTCTCATTCAAACTCAGTTATAACTTTAATTTGTTAAGCCAACAGAATGAGTTCAAATAATTCAAATATTACAGGATAAGATCCTAAGTCTACCCAGACATAACATGCTTTAGGTACGTACGGGCTCTCGTTACCTCGTGCGTACGTAGCACCCACAACTAGTTGCACATAACAATAATTATTACCTAAGGGTAGTTTCCCCCTCACAAAGTTAGACATGAGACTTACCTCGCTTCGAAGTTCTATGACCGGCTCCAAGGCCTCTCAACACCTCAAACTAATGTCCGTCGGTCCAAAACTAGTCAAACAATATACAAACCAATCACAATACACTCTAATACCCATAATTAATCAATTTAAATAATTCCCAACTCCGCTCGAGAAGTCAATAAAATCAACCCTCGGGCCACATGCCCGGATCCTGAAAATGCTTGAAGATAAACCTTACCCATAACACCATGAACTTAAATATATAATTTATTCTCGATTCCATTTTCAATTTCGTGGTGAAAATCCAAAAATACCAAATTCTAGGTTTTCTACCAAAAATCCCAAATTTCTACTAATTTTCATGCTCTAATCCATATTTAAACCATGTATTTAACTTGTAGTAGGTGGGAATCACTTACCTTATGTTTCTTGATGAAAATATCCCCTTGAAACTCTCCAAAATCGCCCCAACCAAGTGAGAATGAAAGAAAATGGGCCAAATCCCGTTTTTATAAAACTTCACTGCCCAGACGACTATTCGCATTTGCGGCTCCACTCAAGCCCTTCAACATACGTATTTGCGGCCCTTCCAGTGCTTCGGAGACTTTGCTTCTGCGATGCTTCATCTGCAGGTGTTGTCCCGCTTCTGCGAAACTCAACTGCATCTGCAGTCTCAGCCTTCCACAGCCATTCCGCTTCTGCGCTCAAGTACGCCGCATCTGCACCATCGCAGATGCAAAAATAGTCTCGCACCTGCGCCACTGCCCTGCTCACCTAGAACCGCTTCTGCGACCCTCTTGGCCGCTTCTGCTGCTCCGCACCTGCGGCCAAACCTCGCAGGTGCGGTTACAACAGATTTGCTGCCACCAGCAAATTTCATAAGGCCAAATACAATCCGTTAACCATCCAGAATCCACCCGAGGCCCTTGGGACCTTTACCAAATATATCAACACGTCCCAAAATACAAAACAAACTTAGTCGAGCCTTCAAATTGTATCAAACAACGCTAAAACCATGAATCGCACCCCAATTCAAGTTTAATTAACTTTAGAACTTCAAAATTCTACATTTGAAGCCGAAACCTATCAAATCAAGTTTGATTGACCTCAAAATTTGCACATAAGTCATAATTGATATTACGGACCTACTCCCACTTGGAGAATCAAAATCCGACCCCGATATCAAAAAGTCCACTACCGGTCAAATTTTCCCAAAACTCATCCAATTTCCAACTTTCGCCAATTGACGCTGAAATGACCTATGGACCTCCAAATCAACATCCGGACACACTCCTCAAACAAAAATCGCCATACAAACCTGTTGGGACCTTCAAATTCTGATTCCTAAGTCGTTTACTCAAAAGTCCAATCTTAACCAATTCTTCCAATTTAAAGATTCTGAAATTAGAATTTTCTTCCCAAATCCATCCCGAACTTCCCGCAATTCTATTCCGACCACACATACAAGTCATAATACCTGAAGTGAAGCTGCTCAAGGCCTCAAATCGCCGAACGACGTGCTTGAGCTAAAAATGACTGGTTGGGTCGTTACATTAAAAATATTATTTTACTTTGCCTAATTGATTTCTAAACTAAAATCATTTGATACCCTATTTTGTATAAATTGTACTTCACTTGACTTTATTTGTTTTTTAAAATAAACTCATCATCTCATTTGACGCCTTACTTTATTCAAGATTGTTATTATGCCTTACTGTATTTAAATAAACATTTAGAATATTTTATTTGGCATTTGACACAGATACAATGTACATGGTAGCACGTGGACTTTGTCGTGCGAAGGTAACTGCTAATGTGGGCATGAGGTGCCATGCATGTAAGATCCGAAATTGTGGCTTAAGATTTGTGGTTACGATGTATGGTGCCTCGGGGTCATTCTTGTTGTAATTCATGCGTTGGGAGCGTTTTGGTTACTTGAATTGTCATCTATTTTTCTAATTTGAGTTCATTCATATTTCATCTGTGTTTTGATTATGTCGTTGCTTTATTACCCGTTGACGGCCAATTTTGACACTACCTTTTAAAATTAATTTACTTATACTTAGTAATTTACAATAAATATTTTAAAAGTATTTTCTATTGATAAATGCCTATTTCTACTAAATTAATTAAGTATTAGTTTTGAAATTAGTCACTTAGTATTAGTATTATGTAATTATAAATACACTTACTATTTTAAGATTATTAAAATAACTTTTATATACATCACATAGGCCTTATAATTAATTTGGTAAATTACTCCGTAATTTCTAGTTAATTAGACTACTATGTTAATAATTTGAAAGTAATGCTATAATTAAAAAAAATTATTTATAAATAATTAATTATAATAGTTAGTAATGTATATAATAATTATAATTTTACTGCATTTCTATTTAAAATTATGAAGCTTATTTAATTTAATTATAAAGGGATTAAAAGAGACTAAAGGCTATAATTGTAATTCCCAACTAAATACAAATTTGCCATTTTTTAAATCAAAACCAGCCAAATACCTAAGCCCAATCCGGAAATACCTAGTCTAAGTCCACCCCTCTCTTTCCACTATGACAATCCATGCCATCACATTTGAGCCAATCGTAGCATGCCACGACGCCCTTCCCATTCCCTCACAAAAGAAACACAATCCATCTTGGCCGTTGATTCATATCATCAACGGACCAGGATTAATCTCATTTTTCCATTTATTTTGAAAGCCCGTCTTGTTTTATGTCCGTCGTTGGATCACAAGAATCCAACGACCATCAAATTTTCTCCATAAAGCATTTTTAAACACCTAATTCCTAAAATAATCAGAGTTGTTGATCAAATAATCCAACGGTTCCAGTTCCGTCTCTCATTCTTAACCCCAGAGACAACTCAATTCATCCCAAACCCTAATCATTTCGTCTAAGACCCAGCTGCCTCATTTCCTCTTTCGTTCTCTTTTCTCTCACCCTCCCATGAACATCAATCCACAAACCATGCACAAAATCGGGCAAGGTCATGTGATTTCTCAGTATATCGTCTCTCCTGCTTCCCTATCCGTGAATCTCACAGACATTTCCTTCTTTATTGATCAAATCTGGAACACCAAAATCTGAACCTTAGAACTAAAACACCTGTTTCGTCTTCGTTCTTTCAAATCCAAACTCAGAAGATCATTCGCTTTGTCCCTAGGCTATGAGGCCTGTGATTCACTTTCCGTTTTCACTCATTAGATTGAAAACCCTTCAAATCTGAAACCTTAGCTTGAAGATGTAACTTCAAATTGCTTAAATCCTCTCTCGCTCCATCAAATCGAAGCATGCATGGAGCTTTTCAGAGGGTTCATTATGAGGATTCTTTACCCAGAGGTCAAACGCAGTGACCTCTGGGTTCTAAGTCATAACCGATGGTCTTTTTCCTTCAACGATCGATCTCTCCCTCTTCAGGTAAAAATCCTCGTTGTTTTCTCCTCTATTTTTCTCAGATTTCACTCAAGTTGCTCATATCATCAGCTCATCGTCATCTTCCACTATCAAATTTGAATTTTGCTGAACCCTAGAGGCATTGAATGCCACTATAAAAGGAGCCTTCGATGCTCTCACCAAACGGACCAGACCTAACACGAACACAAAAAAACAACACTAAGATTTCATAAAAAGTTTAGGTTTCCTTACTGATTTGTGGTTTTCTTTTCATTTCTGAATGCTTTCACTGCTCAAGCTTGAAGCTTTGGGTCCCAGGCAATTAGAAAAAATCTATGTTTGGTTTGCTGCCCTAGAGAAGGTCAGTACACCTCCAACTTTTATCTTTTGATTTTTTTTAAGTATCACGAACATGTTATTGTCTTTTATTAATTGTGTTCGTTTATGAGGTTGGTCATTAGTGTATAGATGTTATTTCCAGTTTATGATAATGTGTTGTTAATTTGAAGTCATTTTTCATGCTTTTGAGTATCTCTAATTGGTATTGATTAAGTTGTTATGTGACCTTAATGACTTTCATTTCTGAATCCAAATAGTCTACATGATTAACTTTTCCTTAATATGCCTTAATAACTTCTCATGTTTGCCTAGGCTTCAGATTTTCCTTTAATGATTCTGATGTGATCTCTATCTCTACCATACTATGTTCTGCATTATAATGTTCTGAGGTCGAGGTTGTTATACAATAATTCTAACTAGAACAGACCTGAAAGCTCATGGTTTAACCCTTCACCATTTAGCTAAAGCATGTGAAGTTTAAGTGTCTAAGTGCTATCTTTCTCTATATCAGTGTCTGTTAACTCTAAGTGCAGCTTCTGAGTCATTACTATGATAGTCTTATGTTTGTGTTTAAGTGTTGGTTGCATCTCTAGGTCACTCTATATGAAACAGCCTTATTAAGGTGAACTTTTATGAATATCAATAACCCTTCTGCATATATCCTGTTATGATTAAGTTATCCTTTCATAAAAAATAGATTATAGTCATGTTTGTTATAGTTGAATGATAACTGTTTTCAAGCTGAGAATAACTGCATTATGTTTAGATGTTAATCCTAGTCTATGCAGCTGAGTTAGACCCGTTTTGGTAGAATATCTTCCTTGTCTTTAACCGCTTTTGACATTGTTAACCTAGTCTCATAATAAGTGAAACACACCCTATTTTTGTAATATCTTAACGTTATTTGAAGTATCTATGTGTAGTCGAATGAAAATGCTCTCATAACCTGTGCTATTAAATCTGTAGTTAAGGGAATATCACCAGTTCTTGGAATAAGAGCTCTGGGACTTCATGGCTTTGAGGGAGGTTTAGCCTAGCCATAAGCCTTTTCGGAATAGAATGCTTCTTTGATAGAGCTTCAAGTAAGAAGGAAGAAAGCCCTCCTTTTGCCAATGGATCACTTAGTCGGAATAAGCGGGCTTAGGTTGATGCGGAATAAGCCATTTTCCCATGTTTTCATGGAAATGTGTCGAAGGAATAGGCACATTTAGAGCTGTGGGACTTGAAGGAATAGAATGCCCCATTAGAATGGGCAGGGATAGTCGATCATTGGCTTAATTTTCTGGGAGACTCTAGTATAAAACATTCTCGGTATTTTGTAGTGAAAGTGTCACATTTAGGTTGTTCTTATTAAAGGAAAGAGCCGAATAGACAAAGGGTTTACATGACCGCTCGCTTTGGACAAGATGCCACAGGTACCCATGTTTGTCTTCATGATTTCATATTCTTGTACATTGTTTTGAAACTGCACTTAGTCCTCTCTTTCCCTCCTAATCTGAACTGAATCTGGTCGGTAAATACTAAGAGAACATCTTATTGCTACTGCTTGGATATAACGGTTTATCTATTAGGTTATTATTATTATGAAGATGTGATTCTGCCCTCAATTCCTAAATGAAGTAAGATTGATAATCTGTGATTCTGTTAAGCACTTTTAGAAATTCCATGTTTGAATCTGTAAATCTATAGTCATGCTAAGAGTTTTGGTTATATTCCGGTACCTTTATGACACATGTAAAGGCTGCTAACTATGATTGTTTGTCTGAACCTTTGTTGATGCTTTAAAAAGTTCCAAGTAGTATTATTAACCTCTGTGTGTGCTAGTGGCAAGACCTGAGTTAATCAATATATGATTAGTTTGCTAGGACAGAAGCATCTGTATTTCTGGGTTGCTATATATCTGAATTGTATGCTCTTTATCCATCCTCAATATGGGATCTCAAGTGTTTGATTCTTTAGCAACAACCTTATGGTGTCCCATAACTCTATGTGTGTTTGGAATCTGACCATCAAACTTGCTTAATTTGTGTTTCATTCACTTAGCATTGGAAATATAGTTATAAAGAGGGAAACTATTTCTGTGTCCTTATGTTATTCTATCAAGGGAGAAGTATACTTCTATGGTAGGGTGTATTATGGCAGTTGGTGTACATTGAAAGAGCCTCATTGTCACTTAAACCCATGGGGAAAAATGAGTCGTTAGTGGTTAGGAGTATTTATGAGTAGAGTTTAACTCTAGGTTGGGCTACTCTCCCCGGCAAAAGCATTGCCCTGGGCCTTGAGATCCTTGGGAACTTTGAAGTATCGGGGGATTCAAAGGGGGCATCGACCTTGAGTGGAACTCTCTCCTTAACCCTTAATTTATTGACACTTGCTATTCGCTTTGGGTTTGTTGTTTAACAACAATGAAAGGTTTTCAATATAAATTATTTACCATATATAATCGCCACATTAGTATAAGTTCTCATAGTATTTGAGTATTGATAGTTCGTTGTATTTTGCTCCAATCATTTACTTATGTATTTCTTGCATGATTGAATATATAGAATATGTATCTAATGACCTTTTTTTACATGTACATTTGTTTGGGCCTGTTGAGTTCTTAAGGAACTCAATCCCAAGTCTCGCATTGCTTTGTTCTCTGGAAATTCGAAATCGAATGTCGCCGTCCCTATTACTGCTGGGCCTACCTCTTTGAGGCCCATATACCAGAGTCCAATCCTCTCCTTTAACTCCTCTATTATTTACTGCTTTATAGCTTTAACCTTACTGCCCTATTGCGTTTTGTTATGTTCTTCTCATTGTTTTATTTCACATGTATACGACAATTATATATTAGATTGAATGCTTTACTTTATATCTTAAGTCATATAAAACTTAGGCAAGCCTTAAAGAACCTAGTATTAAAAGAAGTGTTAGTTAGTAACTAATCTCCCGTTCTCTAATTATAAGTTGTTTGTATCTTTAAAGTACTTTGTTTTCGCTAACTTTTTTCTTAAAAAATTTTGAAGCCCAAAAGCTTGGTAACAGACGGCAGCTCCTCTTTCAAAAAAGAAAAATCAGATTTGAAATGCAAGTTTTATCTTCAAAAAAAAGGAAAATCAGATTTGAAACACAACTTTATCTTCAAAAGGGAAAATAAGATTTGAAACGCAAGTTTTATCTTCAAAAGAGAAAATCAGATTTGAAAACGCAAGTTTCATCTTCAAAAGGGAAATCAAATCATTTCGAAAAAATAAAGTGTTGTTGCCCAAAAAATAAAGATCTTCAAATGGTTTTCTTCAAATCTAAAGGCCAAGGTATATCTTAGGCTTACTTTCATAGAACCTTCATCCCATTAGAGTAATATAAACGTCCATGCTTCTTAAAATACAAAGCGTTTTCTATCTTGGATCCTCTTTTCACATGTTTTCATACAAACATCATATATACCTCTAAGCTCTTTTCAAGCATATATGCACTAGCATCATTTTTTCTAAGACTCTCTTTTAAATCCATTCTTTTAAACTACACCCTCCTTTTGTAAGAATTATGTCCTAATATACGGTAAGCCATATCCTTAGAACACTAGTTAAGGCATAGTAAATAATTAATTCTAAATGTAGTCTAATTCTTATGGAGCTACCTCAAGTAGATTTTAAGGGCTGCCTAACACCTTCCCCTTAGAAGAATAAGAACCCTTACTCATAATCTCACCGATTAGCTAAGTGATAAAGAATATGACTTAGTAATTAAATAGGTACCCTAGTATACCTTTAAAAACTAGGTGGCGACTCTCTTATTTTGACTATAGTGCAAAATAGGGTGCAACATTGCCGGTTTACTTCTTGTTGTCAATTGTGTTTTTATTATTCCTTTGTTGGATTTATATTAATAATCTTTACGTTGTTAGCCTTACATTAACATTCTTTACATTTCTATCTTTATGTTAGTATCTTGCAGAGGTTTTATGCCTAGTGAGTGTCTTTACTTACCTCATCACTACTTCACTGAGGTTAGTCTTGATACTTACTGGGTACCGTTGTGGTGTACTCATGCTACGCTTCTACATATTTTTGTGCAGATTCAGGTACTTCTGATTGTGTTGGTTCTTGAGAGTTGTGTTTGCACCGCTGTAGACTTCAAGGTATACCTGCTTGACATTCGCAGGCCTCGGAGTCACCTTCAGATATTATCTTTATTGTTGTTTATCTTCATTTCAGAGCAATATTGTATTTAGAAATTCTAGTGTATGTCGGTTGAGTTTATGACTCTGTAATACCATTTTTGGGGATTTTATAACATTTTTTCAGTTTTAGTTACATTATCCCATTTATCGGTTTAAGTTTTATATACTTAGGATGGTTATCTCTGTAAGATCTCCTCACGTGTTACGCTTACCTAGTCTTGGAGACTAGGTTCTATCACAATTCCTAGGGGGGATTTTGGGTCGTGACAAGTTGGTATCAGAGCTCTAGGTTCATAGGTACTACGAGTCATAAGCAAGTTTAGTAGAGTCTTGCGGATCAGTACGAAGACATCTATACTTATCTTCAAGAGGCTACAGAACTATTAGGAAACTCCACTTATTTCATTCTTTATCATGCGACATTGATTCGCCTTGAAGAACATATCTTACATTCCCTTGCATCCACTCATGTACGATATTGCGCACTCGGTATTAGCTATGCACTGACAGTTTGTGATGTTGTGGATGGGCTACGAGGGGAGCCATAGATGCTCGATCATTGTCTTAATGTGTCGTCCAGACTGGGGATGAGGATGTATTGATGGATCTTTCAGTTATTCACGTATAGGGTGCAGTGGGTTCTAGTATCTGGTTGGTGTTGTAAGATCTTATGAAGGTTGGTATTGTGGATCATCGGATATTAGGTCCTATGGCTTCGCGCTAAGTGGGGGAGTCTACTATCGACGATCAGATTGCATGCTCATGTGTCATATCGGTTTTGGTCTGATGTATATATATGTGGTGTTGAAGGATTCCCCAGAATTATATATGGCTAAGATTTGAAATTTAGATGGGATAGGGTTGGGGCTTGCAGCATTTCCGTATCATTATTAATTCAACATGTCAGTATTAGAGAGGTTAGAGAAACAACTTCATATTCACAGAAGGTCTCTTTAGAATGGGTATCTCGGTTGCGGCATTGTTTGGTGCTTCAGAGGAAATATAGCAGTTTATGGGCTTTCAAACGACGTGGTTTTTGCTAGGATCTCTTGCTGTGAGATTCGTTTTCGTATCATAGTGAATCGACAAGGACGGTTGTTAACTTGAAGGCAAGTCGAGGAGGATTCGAAGAAATAGGTCAGCTTGGTGGTGTTGGGGTCAGCATAGTAATAAAGGTAATTGATTCCTTTGGTGTGGTGATGCATTACTGGTGTTTAGTGGTAATACTCTAGGTCTTGACGACTTGCGTGAGTTGGTTGAGTTGGGAAAATGCAGTTTTGATGGCTTAGTTTTGTGAGGATGAGTTTCGAAGAGATCTTGATAATGTCAACCACTGCTTGAGCCAGATTATGTTGCGGGCGTAACGAACATGTTGTGTGTTATGATCTTTTATCCTAAATGGGGACACGAGTTCTAGATAGTAGGGACGATTTCAGATTCTTAGAAGGATGGTAGCATTATTTGATACCACCTGAAGAGGGTGCGCACATCAGAAGGCGCACTGTGTTTTGACTTGCGGATGCCTGATTGGTATTACGGTAATCGCCTGGTTGATTAACCGCTGATGTTAAGATTTTTCTATGTGGCACTTAGGAATTATGGAAGCATTTCTCGTGGCTGGTCGTGTATGATGAATGTGTTAGTCATTTGAGTAGTGTAGTAGGGATCGGATATGGAGATTATGGTATTCTAAGGATCTGAAGACTAAGAAGATTCTCAAAGGCAGCTATTCCATGGTTGCGGATGGTGAAGGTATGCTAAGAGGTTAGCGACTGATGGTATGTGCTATAGATATGTTATTGTGTGCTTTTCAGAGGCTATATACCTATTTCGGAAGGATCAGAATTGATTTGGAGGCCACTAGTAGGCCTAATGAGAATGTGAATTCTACATCGTATCGGATATTTTTACCCGGCACAGTATTAGTGGTGTCATCGATTAGAGTTGATCTTATTTGTATTTTGATGTGTTTCGTGTGTTACTTTCCTACGCTACGTGTTACATCCCTTATTTTGGAACGTGAAAGTACGCCATAAATAAATTGATGAAAGTTCGGAAATGGGATATTACATCCCGCATTTTTATACGTTAAAGTTTACATCCCGCATTTGTTTTGTACGTGAAAGTTTTGTCGTAAATTAATCGACGTAAGTTCGGGAATGGGATTATTTTGAGATTATAAGCATTATGCTATTTCAAACAAGTGATAAGTAAATTCGTGAATGTGAGAGGGTAAGCGAATCGAAAAAAATGAGTTTTCGTCAAAGTTTGACATTATGAGATAAAATACGGTCCAAGCTACAATACCCTGTATTTATGGGCTAGTGCTACAAGGTATCACATGACCATAATAGTAAGGTGTACAAAGTGTGTTAAAAGTGAGTAGTATTATAAGTAATTTGTGATAATTCTTAATTGTGGGATAATTGGATAATTATGGATTTTTAAGTGGGAGATTAATTTGTAAATGGAAATTTTGGATAAAGCTTAAGGGGGAACCCCCCCCCCCCCNAGCAAGCATAAAAGGCTTAATTAAGCCTAATGTGTTGATATAAGGTGGCAAGATTGGAGGAGTCTTTGTGGCCAAGTCATCACATAGTGGGCCCCACACTAACTAAGAATAAAAAACCCCCTCCAAATCACTTAAGAAAGGTGTTTGCATCTCTACAATGAGGTAATAATGGAAAGCTTCAGCCAATTCTTACAAATTATATGATAGCAACATGAATTATTTTACAACGAAAATTCAAATGAGATTTCTTAGCACCTTAGCAACGCGAAGTGCTCCAGCAAACTCCTACAAGTGATGGCAACGTGAAATTGCTTCAACAAAATTCATACAAGATCCAATTATGCGTGAGATGCAATTTTAAGAAAGCACTATACAATCTTTCTCAAGCCGTCACGCATTATCGCAATCAACGGTATTAAAGGGATTGTCAAGAGAATCGGTTCAGGTATGTTAAGGTTATCCCTTCTTTCCTTTTGGCATGATCTAAACGAAACAAGTAAATGCACAATTTCTATAAATGACTCTATTTATAGAAATACTAGAGGTGCTTATGTTCTTGATTCCCCATGTGTCATATTATTCTATCATCTGTTCATGGGTCTCAGAAAATACATAAATTAATAAAGTTTATTTCATGATATTAATCAAAGGCATTATGGTCCTATGATGTTCCGAGAGATTTTATTGACGCATTTCATATGCATTGCATTTATTTATACATGAACATTGACTCATGACCAGATGGTGTTATATACGCGTATATATATGTGTGTGTGTGTGTGTGTGTGTATATGGAATATGAGAAAAGGTTACGGCGTTATATATGCACCACCACCTGATCAGCTGGTATACGTTGATATTTGCCCACAGTGGCCGAGATGATATGATGGGATGCCCTCAGAGGCTTGATGATGTTATGAACATATATACCCATGCATTGTATGACATTTATACGCATAATCATGACATTACAAATATTAAATGTTTCACAGAGCTATTCAGACATACATGTCGAGTCTTTTACTCCATGTTTTTCTCATGTCTATTGTTTACTAATTTTTATTCCTTACATACGCGGTACATTATTTGTACTAACGTCCCTTTACCTGGGGATGCTGCGTTTCATGCCCGCAGGTCCCGATAGACAGGTCGAGTGTCCTCCTAGTAGGCTATCAGCTCAGCGGAAGATGTCGGTGCGCTCCATGTTTCTTCGGAGTTGCTTGTTTGGTCAGTATGATGCAGACGTGTATTGTTTGGTACAGAGGGGCTCTATCCCGACCTTTATGAAAATTATGTATTCTTAGAGGCTTGTAAAAAGATGTCATGTACGTAAAATATTGTATGGCCTTGTCGGCCTATGTTCAGTGTACGAGTGGTTATTTTGGTTTTATAGGCCTGTATGCTTATGCATAAGTTGATATTTCATGTAGTATTCTACTTATCTCATGGCAGCCCCTCTGGCTTAGTTATCTATGATAGTATGATACGAAAAGATACGTTATGTTGGTACTCGATTGAATAAGGCACCGGGTGCCCATTGCGGTCCATCGATTTGGGTCATGATAAAAGTGGTATCAGAGCATCTATCCTAGGAGTCTACAAGCCGTGTATAGTAGAATCTTGTTATGGGTGTGTTGTGCACCACACTTATAAGCAGGAGGGTACAGAGCATTTAGGACTGTCACTCTTTCTTCTTACTCTAGATCGTGTGGTAGAGCTCAGTTGTAAGAACTCAATTTCCTAAACTCTATCTTATTCATAATACGATGGTTCCTACATCCAGAAAGACAACTGGTAAGAGATATAGCTGTGGAAGAGTGTGTTAGGGGTGGCAGTCTTGGGAAATTCCAATGGCCCACATAACAAACCGGTATAGAGATTGTTACTCCCGCCATGAAGGTTTGGAGGAAGGATAGGGGAATGTTTTTTTCATGTATGCAAAAAGGGTAAATATCAGGTCAGTGGGGCGAGTCAGTTTAGTAGACCTCATCCCCGTTGCGTGAAGTGTAAGAGATATCATTCGGGGGTATGTAACTATGGTACCAATGTATATTATGGATGTAGAGTTGAGGGGCATCAATTAAGGTATTGCCATGTCAATCTAAAATCACCATGTAAGTCACTCCTTAGTACATCGTTATGAATACCACATTATTGTCCTTGTTGTATATGAACATCCATATTGAAGAGACTTCATAAATATGGTCTTAACAAAATATTGCATATACCTACTCTTCGAACGAGACATATTATTCGTGAAGCCACTTTATCAAAAGTTCTCTTATTTACAGCTTCTCGTGGGATTGAGCTCTATAATTATTTCCTTGAATTGAGTTATAACCCTAGGCTAATACTTCCCACTTGCTTCCCTAAATTCTCAACAAGGGACTATACCTGAAGAATTTCTCATAGAACCTTTTTATTTGAATGGATAACATCTACTCACTTGTGTCTATGCATGCACCGTCATAAATTTTGCCTATGTGGTATCAAATCCAATGTAAAGCAACCTAGTGTTGAGATACTTCTTGAGCCACTCTTTCTCTCTCTGGTGTATATGGCTCCTATGGTTGGAACAGTCACTTTTCTCATTTGTGAATATTATCATGAATCCTTTTCACTGTCTAGTAACATGAGAGAATATCTCAACACCTATCATATGTGCACCTGTCAATTGAAAGGGGTCACTTGTTCGCATAAGGATTCTGGGAAATTTGAAATTTTCACAAATTCGTCACAGGAAGATCTTTTTGTTCATCCATCTCAGTATGACTTTCATGTCCACCTAGATCATGCCTCAGTGAGTAACTTCCTTTGTTCCTAGTATTGTAGTTGCCCATGAAATATCCTGGTATTGCAGCTTGAGAGTTGTATTGGTAGAAAAATGTCTAGCTCATAGCAAAGTGTTCATTCTCTCTAACCAATACATGATTTCACCCCAATATTAAGATGTCCTAGCTATGTGGTTTCACTCATGAAAGGTTGAAATTAGATGCTTTCAGATTTTGGCACATATCATGAGCATATTGATTTGAAAGACAAGTTTGTCGTATCTCTAGTCCTCTCATATAGGATCAACTATTTGCAAGGGTTAATCTGTAAGAATGATAATAATCTCACAAGAGTTCAACTTCTTTTTTTCATCCTCATGGGCTTGTGGCATATCTATTCCTTGTGATAGTTAATGTTAACAGCGTAATGCAACTACATGTATTTTGAAACCCATATCACATTCAAGGTGCCAGAATATTCTCATTTCGAGTTAAACTGATTTTCCTTACATTCCAAGAGGCGACTGGTGTCACGTACTTGGATATTTCTCTTGAGGCCTACTATTGCTGAACAAGGCATATATGGAATGAAACAATTGTTACTGTCCTTTTCATGACTCATAGTCTTCCAAGAATAACTGACGCTAATTTCTTTATCCTCCCGACCATGCCTCCCATATGTCACATATCTAAAATGACTCATTGTTTTTAAATCTCAGAATCATGAACACGGTCCCTACATTATCAATGCCTACTAGGCAAATCTATGCCTCATTTGTCGAATCAATGATGTCATCACAATGATTAACCATGTCGGCACTATTGGTAGTAACCTCATGTCTCTTAGGATATAACCTCCTGAAATGCCCTGCTCGGCACATTGATGGATTCTTGAAAGATTCCAGTCCAATCTCGGACCTCGTTGTTCCTATTTATAGTAACCTTTTGGGGTTGTAGGTTCAAACATGTCAAACAAGAAGCATCATCCCATGATCAAATATATTGGATAGGAAGTTTTATGGTAATATTCAAGCTAGAACATATTAGAGTAATTGTTGGAGGTCACCTAATATTTAGTTTGGGTGTCCGGCGTAGGGATTTAGAGTTGAAGAAAGTGATTAGGTTATTCTCAAGATTTTCTCTATGAATATATTGGGTGATTTGTTAAGGAAGGTAAAGTACGTGTAGTCACATTAGGCCAAACTATGAGTATGTTATTTTCCCATCGTTGTCCTCCATGCACCCGATGCATCATGCATCTAGGTTCCAGAAGGTTGTTGGAAATCCTTTGCCTATTGTTCCGGTGGAAACTATTGAAGGTGCAGTTAATGGGTAATTGTCTTATAAGAGATACCTAGTTGTCATTCCTGTTAGATAAGTCCGGAAGTTGATATCTGCCTCCGTCAAAGTAAAGGACGTATTCTCACTTGTATGTATAACCAAATGGTTATGGTTCAAAAGGGTACTTGTTATGTGTTATGATTTAAATATGTGCAATTCATGTCTAGATACCACTTTTGTTAATGTAATGCCCTTAATGTTGAGATCAGTGTTGTTGATATATATTGTAATGCTTTGTTGAGTTATGGATATGTTATTATGGTGGTTTTAGGATTCTTTGGCAGGTGGATAGGCCCCAATTACAAGGGAGGCTCTGCCAAAATTTCTAAAATATTTTGGAGTTAGTCAAATTTGGGGGCTTCAAATGTTTGAAAGAAGAGTTGAGTTATGTTGGTGTTCGGGGGGGACTCTACTCCTCATTCGAGGACGAATGATTCTAAGCGGGGGAGAATGTACGGCCCCATTAAAAATTTCCTAATGATTTAAAATTTTAAAGTGTGCCAACGGTATTTAAGAATGATGTATTTGAGTATTAAAGGAGACCCACGGGATAGAACTACATCATTTTGAAATGAAAATATATGTTTAAGGTGTGTTGGAACATACTAAGGAGTTTTGTGAATGACAAGAACTTGTGTGGAACAAGTTGGATACATTAAGTGGAAAGGATGTTTCAATTAGCACAAGAACCGACTTAAAACTAATATAACTCCCACAATATAAAGACTTAGGTGGTGATATACCTATCAAATTAAAGCCCTACGAGTGTAGTTTCTAACTCTTCAAACCATTCGTCATCTGGACATTTGTACAAGAAGTTATGACCAAATTACCAAAGGCTGGAAGAGGAGTGAATTGAAGAAGTAAAGAATCCGAGGCCGCTTCCGAAAGAAGGGCTGGCAATGAAGTGCTGCCATAGCATCCGGGGCAGCATCCGAAACCCAGAAATCTGGGCCTATAAACACAATTTCGGGGTTCATTTTCCCCATTTCAGTTGGACGAATTTTGGAACTCTTCTCCACTCTCTCAAGACCACCAACTCCTCTCTTCTTCAAGGTATGCAATCCCCATTATCTTGGTGTGAAATTCCATCATTTCTACACTAGTATTGATGAAATCTACACATAAAATACTTAGATCTTCAAAAAATTTCTTCAAGAACTCAAAGGAGGGTTTTGCAAGATTTTTTCCAAAAGGTAATCCTACACCCTTAGACTTACATATATGGATATATTATGGGAATACGAGTATGAATTAAGTACTGAAACTTATGGTATGGTGATTTGAAGCCATAAGTTCCCAATTTAAGTACATAACTACTGTAGAGATTGAAAGATGATTATTTGATGAAAATTTGTTGGTTGGGTGTGTATGGATAGTCATGTATGTGATGTTGGAAGTTATGAATTGTTTAAGAATGATGGTGGAATAAATTATTGGTAAATGGTAGTAGTTGGATGAACTAATTCTATGGTTAAGAGGTGTAGAGATTCATGCCTATTAGGTGTTTGATAAAATTCTTAAATGGCCTAAATTATGGAATTTGTTACTAATCTTGGTCTAATTGAATTATGTTGAAGTAGATTGAAGTTGTAAGAGTATTGGGTGGTTTTAGTAGCACTAAAGATCTCCATCAAGGTATGTTCGCTAAACTACTCTTTTAGAAATAAATTCCATGATGTTCCCGTAAGTTTCCAGTATGGTTGGCTCAAGTTCCTAATTACCATGTTCTGAGTTGTTCCTAATAAATTCGATTATCCCGAGTAAGTAAAGTGTTGAAAGATGTATGTATTCAAAATGTGTTCCAATTATCACATTATGTTATCCTTCGGGAATGTGTTCAAGAATGATATGTGCATTAAAATGTTATGGCTTTGAATCGTATTTCAAATGAAAGTTATGATGATAAATTGTGGGAGAAAAACTCGCTATGCTTAAGACTCTTAATTGCTCACATGTGTACCTAAAGTTTTGATTGGTAATGCATTGTTGTTGATAATCTATAAAGATACTCTAAAGTGAAAGAAGTGCGTTCAAGATATAAAGCATGGCCACCGTGCTAAGAATAAAAGTTATACTTGCGGCTAGAGGTACCAATCAAATGAGATGATATGAGAAAGATTATGAAATAAGCCTTGATTCAACTGTTCCAAAATTACTTTAAAAGTAGATTTGCCTAAAAGCTTATATACTCAAGTCATGCCCCAATGTGGTTGTTTTAACTAATGCTATGCCTTATGAGTATTTTCAATTTGTTTTGCGTTCTTACATATTCCTGAGTGGAAATTGTGTATTGCCCTTTTTGGGGAAAAGTATTTCAAGAATAAATGGTGTGCTATTTTTTATTTTATTTTAACTTGCGCTTCGATTGCCAATCATTTTACTCCATTTCTTGGAAAGAAATCTATTGTTTTTAAAGCCTTCATTACTAATGAATTTAAAGTTGTTATTTTCGGAATATTTTATATGTTTATATTTTTGATGATGATCCATGGAAGGGAAGATATGAAAGTGTGGAATATGAAATACGGCCATCGTGCCATGAATAAAGAATTTTGTGAATGGCCAAAAGAGCCAAGGAAATATTGTTGTTGTGATTTGCTGAAAATACTAGTGAGGATTTATACAGTGTGAAAGGTTATGAGGTAAATTGCAATTTGTATCTATGTTACCTTGTGTGCAGACCAAAAACGTTTTTGGGAGTATCGATAGCCACCGAAGAAGGGTAGGTTGAAATAACCTAACCCGGAAACTACATGTGTCGGTGTAGGAGTGGATTGTGATTATTCCCCTTATTTGGGATGAGATTGATGTGATAAAATTATTCCCCTTATTTGGGATGAGATTGATGTGATAAAATAATTCCTCTTATTTGGGATGATATTGTTATGATAAAATTATTCCCCTTAATTGGGATGAGATGGTTGATACAAAAGGATGATGTCGATCTACACAACATTGTGGTAAGATGGCCTAGCCGATCGAGTCGTGATCTGATGCCATGCCGCACACATGGTGGTGATTGTGCTGGAAATTGTAATTGAAATTATGATTGTGGTTGATGTCTCGGATGAGACGGCCTAACCGATCGGGTCGTGATCAGACTCCGTGTTAAAAGTTTGGTGGTATTGGTATTGGGAACGGTGGTATTTTAAACAGTGGTATATCGGTGCTAAAGATCACCCAACCAAAAATAATATTATTTTTCGTATGTTGAAAATTATTATGTTTTAACTTGGCATTTACATATCATTGATTGTTAGTTGTTGCTCCATGGTGTTTTCCCTTTCTTACATTGGCATTCTATTTTGAAAGAGGACAGTTAGCTTTACATACTAGTACTATTCCATATGTACTAACGTCCCTTTTGTCGGGGGCGCTGCATCTTCAATGGATGCAGGTGGTTCAGCAGCGGGCAGTTTTGGTCCTCATTAGCAGTTACTCCCTATTCAACAGGTTTTGGTGAGCCCTACTCTATTCCGGGCCTGATGTTACTTGATGTTATACTTTGTGTTTTGAAGTATAGCCGGGGCCTTGTTGCCGGCACTTTCATACTACTCTTCTATTGTACTTAGAGGCTCCGTAGACAGGTTGTGGGTGGTGTTTGATGTTGGGAATTGAACTAGAAGTGTTGGAATTTGGAAAACATGTTTTTCATTATATCTATAAACTTATAATATTTTAGAAATCGTAAAAGAATTTCTTTTGAGAAATGGGAAAATAATGGGGAATATTACATTCTCCTCATGTATATCTCTTGATATTGATTTTATATTGTTTACGGGTATGATTGGGTAGATGGTATGAAGTAGGCTTGCTCAGCTAGGCTATCTTGGTTGAGTTCCTGTCGCGCTCCCCGAGGTCGGGGCATTACATTTATACCCTCAGAACCAAGTTTAGAAGTGTTACTTACCTCAAACCGTGCAAATTCTCTATTCCAATAAGCCCTTGCCTCGTGAATCGGCCTCCAAATGCCTCAAATCTAGCCAAAAATAGTGCGATACAATCAACACAAACTATAGGAATCAATTTCATATGAAAATACTAAATTTCCCAATTAAATCCGAAAATCAACCCAAAAGTCTACGGTGGGGCCCATGTCTCGGAACAGGCAAAAGTTACAAAATATAAATGCTCATTCAACCACGAGTCCAACCACATCAAATTTATCAAATTCCGACATCAACTCGAGCTCCAAATCCTAAATTCTTATTTTGAAATCCCTAGGCCCAAGTTCTCGAATACACCTCAAAAACACATAATCTAGTGGTAATACTTAATAATAATTCAACAGTATTGACTAAAAATGATTATAAGTGACTTACCTCAAGAATCCCTATGAAATTCATCTCAAACTTCGCCTAATCCCGAGCTTGAATTGTCCAAAATGAAGAAAATCTCGGAAACCCTCGAATTTAAACACTACCCAGTGCTTTCGCACATGCAGCTCATTTAGTCGCACTTGTGGTCTCGCGGGTGTGACAAATCTCTCACTTATGCGGTCTGCCAAGGCTCCACTGCCTCCGCTTCTGTGATCGCGCTTCCGCTTCTACGGACTCGCTTCTGCGAGAAATAGTCTGCTTCTGCGGACACTTGCACTTTTGCGACCCCTCATCCTCATCTGCAATCATGCAAGTGCTGAATTTCCCTCGCACCTACGACCACTGCCACACTCTGCCCTTTCCTCTTTTGCGCTGCCATGCTCACTTCTGCGAGCTCGCACCTGCGATCAAAATCTACAGGTGCGATTACGCTAGTAGACTCCCAGCTTCAGCAATGCACTAAATCTCGATTATGATCTGTTAACCATCCGAAATCAATCCGAGGCCCCCCGGGATCCAACCAAATACACCAACAAGTCCTAAAACAAGATACGAACTTAGTCGAGTACTCAAATCACATCAAACAACATCAAAAACATGAATCACACCCCAATTCAAGCCTAATGAAAACTAATGAATTCCAACTTCTACAAACAACGTTGAAACCTATCAAATCACGTCCGATTGACCACGAAATTTGCACACAAGTGACATATGACACTACGGACCTACTCCAACTCCCGGAACCCCAATCCGAGCCTGGTAACCACAAATTCCACTCTTGTTCAAACTTCTTAATTTCCAACTTTCGCCATTTTAAGCCTAATTCAACTATAGACCACCAAATCACAATTCAGACAAGTGCCTAAGTCCAAAATCACCTAATGGAGCTTACCGAACCATCAGAACTCCATTCTGGAGTCGTTTACATGTAAGTCAACATCCGGTCAACCTTTTTAACTTAAGCTTCCAACCTTGAGACTAAGTGTCTCAATTCATTCTTAAACATCTCCGGACCCGAATCAACTACCCTGGCAAGTCACATAGCAGCTATAAAGCATAAAATGAGAAGTAAATGGGGGGAACGGGGCTACAACTCTCAAAACGACCGGCCGGATCGTTATATTCTCCCCCTCTTAATCAAACGTTCGTCCTCGAACGGGTCTAGAAACGTACCTGGAGTCTCAAATAGGCTTGGATATCTGATCTGCATCTCTCGCTTGGTCTCCCAAGTAGCCTCCTCAACTGTCTGACCTCTCCACTGCACCTTCACTGAAGTTATGACCTTTGACCTCAACTTTCAAACATGCCGATCCAAAATGGCCACCGGCTCCACATCATAAGTCAAATCACCATCCAGTTGAATCGTGCTGAAATCCAAAACAAATGAGACGGATCGCCAACATACTTTCCGAGCATAGAAACATGAAATATTGGATGCACACTCGACAAACTAGGTGGCAAGGCAAGCTTGTAAGCCACCTCTCCAATCCTCTGAAGTACCTCAAACGGCCTAATATACCGAGGGCTCAACTTCTCCTTATTCCCGAATCTCATAACACCCTTCATGGGTAAAACCTTCAGCAGTACCTTCACCCCAACCATGAAAGCAACATCCCGAACCTTCCTATCAGAGTAACTCTTCTATCTGGACTGCGCCGTGCGAAGCCGATCCTAAATCAATTTAACCTTGCCCAAAGCATCCTAAACCAAGTTAGTACCCAATAGCGTAGTCTCACCCGGATCAAACCAACCCACCGGGGAGCGACACCATCTCCCATACAAAGCCTCATACAGAGCCATATAAATGCTCGACTAGTAGCTATTGTTGTAGGCAAACTCCGCGAGCAGCAGAAACTGATCCCAAGAACCCCCAAAATCTATGATACAAGCGCGTAGAATATCCTCCAATATCTGAATAGTGCGCTCGGACTGTCCATTCGTCTGAGGGTGAAATGCTATACTCAACTCAACCTGGATGCCCAACTATCGATGCACGGCTCTCCAAAACTGCGTACCCCGATCTGAAATGATGGACACTAGCACACCATGAAGGTGAACAATCTCGCATATGCAAATCTCAACCAACCGCTCAGTAGAATAGGTAGCCCAACTAGAATGAAGTGCACAGACTTGGTCAGCTGATCCACAATCACCCAAATACCATCAAACTTCCTCGACGTCTGTGGGAGCCCAACTACAAAATCCATAGTGATACGCTCCCATTTCCACTCTGGAATCTCTAGCCTCTGCAGCAATCCGCCCGGATTCTAATGCTCACACTTCACCTGCTGACAGTTAAGGCACCGAGCTACAAATCCTACTATATCCTTCTTCATTCTCCTCCACCAATAATGTTGCCTCAAGTCCTGATATATCTTTGCGGCACCTGGATGAATGGAGTACCGTGAACTGTGAGCCTCCTGGAGAACCAACTTACGCAAACCATCTACATTGGGCACACATAGCCTGTCCTGCATCCGCAATACACCATCATCTCCAATAGTAACATCCCTGGCATCACTGTGCCGAACCATGTCCCTAAGGACAAGGAAATGGGGATCATCATGCTGGCGCTCTCTGAGGCGATCATATAAGGAAGACCGAGAAACTACACAAGCTAGAACGCGACTGGGCTCTGAAACATCTAATCTCATGAAACGGTTGGACAAGTCCTGAACATCAACTGCAAGTGGTCTCTCACTAACAGGAATGAATGCAAGGCTACCCATACTCACTGCCTTTCTACTAAAGGCATCGACCACCACATTGTCCTTCCTAGGATGATACAGTATGGTAATATCATAGTTCTTTAGCAGCTCCAACCATATTCGTTGTCTCAAATTTAGATCCTTTTGTTTGAACAAGTGCTGGAGACTCCGATGATTTGTAAATACCTCACAAGATACACCATAGAGATAGTGCCTCCAAATCTTCAATGCATGAACGATGGCAGCCAAATCCAAATCATGAACATGGTAGTTCTTCTCATGGGGCTTCAAAAAGCATAAGAAATTACTCTACCCTCTTGTATCAAGACACACCCAATACCAGTCCGAGAAGTATCATAATACACTGTATAAGAACCGGAGGCTGAAGGCAAAACTAGAACTGGAGTTGTGGTCAAGGCAGTCTTTAGCTTTTGAAAGCTCTCTTCACACTCCTCCGACCACTTCAAAGTAGCACCCTTTTGGGTCAATTTGGTCAAAGGCGATGCAATAGACGAGAATCCTTCCATGAAGTGACGATAATAACTGGCCAAGCCGAGAAAGCTCTGAATCTCAGTAGCTGAGGACGGTCTGGGCCAACTCTGAATTGCCTCTATCTTCTCTGGATCTACCTGAATCCCCTCACTGGACACCATGTGCCCTACGAACGCCACTGATCTAAGCCAAACTCACACATGGAGAACTTGACATAAAGCTTCTCCTCCCTCAATCGCTGCAACACAATCCTCAAATGCTAGGCATGCTCCTCCTGGCTTTGAGAGTACACTAGAATATCATCAATGAATATTATGACCAACGACTCGAGATAAGGCTGAAATACACTGTTCATCAGATACATGAGTGTTATTGGGGCGTTGGTCAGCCAAAGAGACATCACAAGGAACTCATAATGTCCATAACAGGTCCTGAATGTTGTCTTTAGAATATATGAGTTCCAAATCTTCAACCGGTGATACCCAGACCTCAAATCAATCATAGAGACCACCCTCGCTCCCTGAAGCTGGTCAAACAGGTCATCAATGTGTGGCAAAGGATACTTGTTATTGATTGTTACTTTGTTAATCTGCCGATAGTCGATGCACATCCGCATAGTACCATCCTTCTTCTTCACAAACGGAGCCTATGCACCCCAAGGCGATACGCTAGGCATAATAAACCCCTTATCAAGAAGTTCTTGAAGTTTTTCTTTCAGTTCATTCAACTCAGCTGGTTCCATACGTTACTGAGGTATAGAAATGGGCTGAGTGCCCCACATCAAGTCAATATCCCTATTGGGCAGCATGCCCGTCAGGTCTGTAGGAAATAAATCCAGAAAGTCTCGCACCACTGGATTAGTATCAATAGTAGGGGTATCAGAACCAATATCCCACACAAAGGCCAAATAAGATAAACATCCCTTCCTAACAATCCGTTGAGCCTTAAAATATGAAATCACCATGCTGGAAACATAATCTAGAGAATCTCTCCACTCGATCATCGGCAAACCTGGCATCGCCAATATCACGGTCTTAGCGTGACAATTTAGCATAGCATGACATGGATACAACCAATCCATACCCAAGATCACGCCGAAATCAATCATACTAAGCAATATGAGATCAACTATAGTCTTCAATCCACCAATAGTCACTACACATGACCGATATACATGGTCCATAACAATAGTATCGCCCACTGCATAGATACATGAACAGATGAGACTAAGGACACACAGGGCATATCCATATAATGAGCAAAATATGATGATAGATACGAATAAGTGGAACTAGGGTCAAATAATACAGAAGCATCCTTGTGGCATACTAAGACAATATATGTGATCCCTGCATCTGAAGCAACCGTATCTGGCCTGGTAGTAATAGCATAGAATCGGGCATGACCACCACCTGATCGGCCTCCCCCTCTAGGGCGATCCCTAGCTGCGTGAGCCCTACCCCGAGCTGACTGGGCGGGTCGTGAAGTAACTGGTGCTGAAGTCTTGGCCTGACTCTTCTGCTGAACTGGACCCTTTGTAAGGCGGGGATAGAACCTCTTCACATGACCCAACTCTCTACACTTGAAACATCCCCTCTCGGAAAATGGCGGCAGGTATTGAGGCGAACCCTAGGAACTAGAATAACTATCAGAAGAACCTAGTATAGATGAACCCTGAATTGATGGTGCACGAGATGAACTCCTTGGAAGAGCACCGAGAGATGATATGCTCGAACGAGCACTGTATGAACCATGGCTAGATGATGCACCACGGTGAACTGGACGAGCATCTGAGAGGGCCTATAAGGACGACCCCTGCTATGGTAAGACTGTCCCCTAGAATGAACACCATTGAGACCACCTGAACCTCGAAGCCTCCTGACTACGGACCATCTCTATCTACTGAGCAATATCAACCGCATCGTCAAAAGTAGCACCAGATACCCTCTTCCAGGTCATAAGCAACTGCAACTAATATGTGAGGCCATCAATTAACCTCCTAATCCTCTCCATATCCGTGGGAACCAAACAAACTGCGTGACGAGCCAACTCAGAAAACCTCATCTAGTACTGGGTCTCAAACATGCCATCCTAACGTAGCTGCTCAAACTGCCTGCGCAGCTTCTCCCTGCGAGACTGTGGCACGAACTTCTCCAAGAAGAGAACAGAGAATTCACGCCATGTAAGTGGTTCTGCACTGACTGGCATGCGCTTCTCATAAGCCTCCCACCATCTGAAAGCCGCCCTAGTAAACTAAGAAATGGTGAATGAGACCCCACTGGTCTCCAAAATACCGGTCGTGCGAAGAATCCGCTGGCACCTGTCCAAAAAGTCTTAGGCATCCTGAGACTCATCACCATTGAATAATGGAGGATGGAGTCTCCCAAATCTCTCTAGTCTCCTCTGCTCATCATCAGTCATAACGGGACCCCCCTGGGCCTGAGCAGCTGCAACCGGCTGGGCTAGTAGTACCCCTGGTGTCTAAAGTCCCTGTATCACCAGCTATAGTGTATGGGCGGCGGGAGTCTGAGCACAAGTGCATGAGAATCAACTAGAAATGTAAAATAAAATACAGCATCTGTCCGGAATACAAATTTGGACAGGAGAAATATAAATACTCTAAAGGAGACTTTTCCAGCTGCGAGTCGTAATGTGGAATGCAGCTCACGTAAGTCCCCATATGCATACACGCCTCTGCTCTTTCAAGGTCACTAGTCACATATCTACCTGTACAAAAATGTGCAGCAACTGTAGACTAAGTACGTAAACAACGTGTACCCAGCAAGTATCTAGCCTAACCCTAGAGAAGTAGTGATGGGGGGGCGACATCGATGCTTACTAGTGGTCCAATAAGGCCAATACAGTAAGAAGTAAAATAGATATAGGACAAAATAAATACGCGAATTAAACAAATATAAATATGTGGTGCAATCTTCCTCTCAACAATAAACTCAACTCTCGATTAGCAGTCACCTCCTCTCCCGGAGTATATATATATATACATATATATATATATATATATATATACATATATACATATATATATATATATATACATATATATATATATATATACATATATATATACACACACACAATGGACCTCACCAGATGGGTCGCCATAATTCAAATCAGGAAAACTTCTAGATACATTGGCCCTTTGTACAATTAATATGCACGATTCCCTAGAAGTATTTTTACAGAAATGCCGAGGCGAACAACCTGATCTCCCATGAGAGTGTGGATCATAATCCTACCGAGGCGAACAGCCTGATCTCATATAGTGTGCGCACTGCTGAGGGTCGAACTGCACGAACCATAGATGTATCTATCCTGCCGAGGCAAACGGCCCGCTCCCATTAGAATAAGAAAGCTTTGACGGGTCCTTGACCCCACTCACGAAGGGACATGTGAGTTTTAGGAAAGCTTTGGGGAAAGCCCTTCGATGAGAATGCGTAATGCGGGGGAAATTCGTAAGAGGAGTACAATTATTCTGTGGCAAGTCATAAATTTCATCTGATCTCTACAATAACGAGTCTACCGCTCTACGCAAGTCTAGTATCAAATTTTAACATGTAATAAGGAACCTAATAGGCAAGAGACAACTCAAATAGTACAGTTATAGCATGGCATGAACTTGAGTCTACCCGGATAATAACATGAATATAGCTATGTACGGACTCTCGTCACCTCGTGCGTACGTAGCCCCCACAACAAGTAGCAAATATCAATTACAACACCTGGGGGGGGGGGGGGGTAGTTTCCCCCTCACAGAGTTAGACAGGAGACTTACCTCACTCCAAAGTTCCATAACCGGCTCCAACGCCGCTCTAACACCTCAAACCGATGACCGCCGATCCAAAACTAGTCAAATGAGATGCAACACAATCAAAATATACTCTAATACTCATAATTAATCAATTTATAACAATTTCCAACTCCGTTCAAAATAAAGCAACCCTCGGGCTCACGTGCCCGGATTCCAAAAATTTTCCAAGATAAACACTACCCATAGCATTACGAATTCCAATATATAATTTATTCTCAATTTCATGCCCAAATTCGTGATCAAATTCCAAGAATACCAATTTCTAGGTTTTTCTTCAAAATCTCAAATTTCTTCAAATTTTCATGCTTGAATCCATGTAAAAACCATATATTTAACTCACAATGTGAAGAAATCACTTACTCCATTATAGTTGATGAAGATGGCACTCCAAAAGTGCTCCAAAATTGGCTCCCATGGACGAAATGAAGTGACAATGAGCCAAAACCCCGTTTTATAAAACCTCACTGCCCAGCGATCCTCGCACCTGCGGTAGCCGCTTCTGTGGCTCCGCACCTGCAGAAATTGTATCGCAGGTGCGGTTCAAGCTCAGCCCAACACTCGCGCATATGCGCTCCAATTAAGCATATCTGCGCGTTCGCTTCTGCGGTCCATGTGCCGCACCTGTGCCCATTGCCCGCTCCTGCGTTGCCCACTTCGTACCTGCGCCTTCGCAGGTGCGCCCAAATGTTCCGCACCTGCGGTTGCTGACTAGCCTCTTCTCATTCGCACCTGCGACTCGTGGCTCGCACCTTTGGCCCTTTTCACATAGGTGCGATTGCACCAGGTATCAGCTGCCTCAGCATTTCATCCAAGTCCAAACTCGATCCGTTAACCATCCGGAATCAACCCGAGGCCTTGGGATCTCAACCAAATATACCAACACGTCCCAAAACACATCACGAACTTAGTCGAGCCTTTAAATCACATCAAACAACGTTAAAAACACGAATCACCCTCCAATTCAAACTTAGTGAAATTTGAAACTTCAACTTCTACAATCGATGCCGAAACCTATCAAATCACGCCCGATTGACCTCAAATTTGCGCACAAGTCATAATTGACATTACGGACCTACTCGAACTTTCGGAATCAAAATCTGACCCCGATATCAAAAAGTCCACTTCTAGTCAAACTTCTCAAAAACTTTCAAAGTTCCAACTTTTGCCAAATGGCCCCGAAATTACCTACGGACCTCCAAATCCACATCTGGATGCGCTCCCAATACCAGAATCACCATACAGAGCTATTCCCAGACTTAGAAATCCCAAACGGACATCGATAGCATTGAAATGCACTCCAACCCAAATTTATGAAATCTTTCCAAAATGCCAACTTCCACAATAGGCGCCAAAATGTTCCTGGGGTCATCCATAACCCGATCCGGACATACATCCAAGTCCAAAATCATCATATGAACCTGTTGAAACCTTCAAATCCCGATTCTGAGGCCGTTTACCCAAAACTCACCCTTTAGTCAATTCCTCCAACTTAAAGCTTCCGAAATTAGAATTTTCTTTCCAAATCAACTCTGAACTTCTCGAAATTAAATTCTGACCATGCGTACAAATCATAATACCGGAAGTGAAGTTTCTCGGGGTCTCAAACCTCTAAATGATGCACTATAGCTCAAAACGACCGGTCGGGTCGTTACATTCTCTCCCACTTAAACATACGTTCGTCCGCGAAAGTGCTAAGAACTGCTCTAGAGTTGTCTAAAATCAATGTTTAACACATCGTGCACCTACCCGTGCTACCATAACCCAGTAGAGCACATTTTCTCGAGCAAACCTGAAAATCCTCCCTTTTATCTAGTTAAATAAGCCTTAGAGCCAAATTCCAACATCTGAAATCCTCTACCAGGTCTGTTTCCAACATACGAATACCGTATTAATCACTACACGATGCACCAATACATGTTTGCATACCTTCGCGGAATCCACACCATGCATCGCATAATTCACATGACCATAATAACATCCCCTAATAACAATAATCGAAATTCCACGAATCTGATGCTCACAACACACCTCATGACCCATATAAGTTCTGTTCCAACTCTTGCAATATTGCCATGACAGAGAAGATGTGTAGAACTCATAACTACCTGCTGAATCACAATTTATGGAGTCTCTCCTCCCGACAAGAACCATTACCTTATTCTGGACTGAATAACAATATTTACTCTTTAATATGCTTTATATAAATCTGATCGCACTGATCCCAGGTCCAATAATCTCGTCTCAACCAGTACAAGCTGCTCAGGCAATAAGCTACCTCAGACACTGCAAAAACATCTCGTATGATGCCACAATGTGCCAACAAGCTACAGACTCGAAGGCAATATATAAGGAAAAACGAACTTTGGAAAGAACTACTCAACCCATATAACTAATTAAACAACCAAAAGGATGTTATGAACCTTCCTCAGGAAATGAGAAGCAAAACACGCAATAATAGATATAGGAAACTGTACTCAATAACACACTGTTGCGGCGTGAAGCCCGATCTACACATGATACCATTGCGGCGTGCAACTCGATCCAACCATGACACCCGTGGCGGCGTGCCACCCGATCCAATCAACACATCCATGGCGGCGTGCCACTCGATCCAACCATATACCTATGGCGGCATGCCATCCGATCCACACATAATAATCTAAAGAAAACACACATCGAACCGTAACACTCATACACACAAAATGCCTGAATATCAATGATAAGCACGCCAAGTGCATAATATAAATCATGGGGAGACGGGTAGCGTCACGCGCTACAAAACTCAAGCACCACTAAGGTGTGATATATGACCTGCATCTCGAGAGCTATCCTACTCACATAATACCACAAACCATACGGGATCTCAATACGAGTGCGAATAATTAAACCATCTCACAACCCACTTGGTATAATAGATTACATGAAATGGCTGATGACAGGAATAGCATCCAAGGCCCGAAGACCCTTCTGAAAACAACGGTATGCTGAGACGAGCACATCTGACCTGATATAGAGCCCACATTCATATTTAGATCCATGCACAGACCTCAAACCGATTCTGATCATACCATGCTTGGCTAAATAGCCCCTCAAGGACCCACAATGACCTATTCACGACACATAAGAACAACCGTCAAATCTGGAACAAACTTCCACATTCCACAAAAAAATGAACCGAGTGCCCTTCAGGCATAAATGCTCACTGTAGCGATAGTACCACAATCTCCATACTTGGTTTTAAATCTTTAATCATTCAAGTGACTACATGTCACAGTTATACAATCTTTCTGTGGGATACACTCCCACAACCCTCCGCATCAGGTAACAAGTCTACACATCCATACCACTAGTCACACTAATGTTGTAAAGCAAATCAAGAACCCGCAAATCAGTACACAAAGCCTCTTACACAATCTCAGGTGACGCTAAAGACAATACCAGCTTACTCTAAACATCCTAATTCTTCCCTGATCATCCGAGCTCGTGACATTCTTATCAACACCAAACCAAAACCTTGATCCTCAGCTTCCAATTTCCCATGCCGCTCACTGCACCTAACATGCCAATATGTGAGAGAACCAGAATTTCATAATAACCCCTGATCCACTAATAAGATAAACACTTTATCATATAGAAACCTTTTTAGCTCATTTCGGAAGAACCAATGCAACACGCAACCTAATTCCCAACCCGCAGAAAATACAACCTCATGTCGTAATCTAAACTGCCATAACTTTTCCAGAAATCCCTTTACATAACAAAGCCATACGAATCGAATACCTCCTAAATCAACCAAGTTGTGGTGGTGCTCAAGCCCAAGTGTACAGCCACAAACTACATGTATAACTTCAGGCTGGAGAAACTAGCCACTATCATAACCGTGCTGATTCAACCATTACCAACCGAGCCACTTCTTCTAATTTACTCAGGACTTGCCCTAGAAATAATGATAGCTCCATTCAAAACATCATGAACCCAAATCCGCACTCACCCTGAGTGACCTTATTTCACGAGACCACGTTGTCTCCAAAACCCACGAACCATCTCATACCCTCCTTATGCGCATATTTGCATCTTCAACTGGTACACCCATTCTGAAAACCCCTTTATGAATCCGAAGTTATTTTCTCCCATTCCTCAAATGCCACTCCGCAGAACGAAGATAATGTATAACACTCTCATCCAACTTTCATAATCCACTACAAAAGGTCAAATACTTAACCATACTACTGGCTCGAAATCCTTAGGCAACGCACTTTTAATAATTTTTTTGTTAACCTTCTAGGACCATTGTTGATGATAAAACTCCAAGGCCCTGCTAGCACATGAACACTTTCTCAAGAAGCAATCGGTTGAATTCCTTTCCTTATACATCGCATCCACACGAAGCATAGACTCTGAGTCTACCCAAGACCTGAACATGAACCGATAAGGACAAAGATAGCACACATTCCTAAACTCCTTTGCTCAAGTTACCATTGATGTCTTCTTTCTTTAGTCGTAATAACCCATCAATACACCGATAACCAGAAACGGCACAAGTTGACAACTACGCAATCCAATCATAGGCGGTGGGGCTCTCCCACATAGCTTGAAACTACAATTACATAATCCTGGGACCCGCCAAGGTTCCTCCTTCCCCATTGACATCAGCTAAAAGTCCAACAACGCATTCCAAACTCGAAGTCATGTTGCATCCAAATAAAATCCATGGTCCTGGTCACTGCCCATCACGATTCCCAAATTGCTCTAAGCTTCCCTCAAGTCGTGTGGCTATCCTACCACGGAACCCATTTGCTACTCTGCCACTCTCCCACTTTTGTCAAACTCTTCTCCTTTAAGCAATACTCAACTTCTGTTTTCTTACACTTGGCCTTCTAGAGGTTTAACCACCGCAAGACACCTCTCACACGTCCTTCCTCATCCTTCGCTGCCCAGTTGTTGCCTTAAATAAAAATCCATCCCAGTAACGCTTGAGCTAATAAATCGCCACCAACCCCAAGCCTCCTAGAAGATCATCCTTCTCAAGCCATCAACATTAGAAATACCCCTTCGATTTCGAAACCACTACACTCTGTTATCTCTAACAACCGCATCTCAGGCTCTATTTCACAACACCCTGCCCTGAAGGCAATTTGAAGAAGGCCATAACACCGGCGAGCTTAACACGTTCAACACGGACGACGACACCATATCACAGATGAAAATTCCAACACGCTCGAAAATACCAAGTCTCATAACTCCATCAACCCAAACTTGAACATTCTCAGTCCGATTGCCTTTCCTCCGCCTAAAATAAAATACTGAATCTCTGAATCATGCACTGAGTAAAACCTCCTTTCAAGTTATTCGCTGCCTCGACGCATAGGCTAGAGTCCCACCATTATATAAATACTATGCGATAGCAACACACGCATTGTCATAACAATTAATGCCAAATCTCAAAACCATAGGAAATACGGATGCTGAGCTAAAATGACAGGACGACCTTCCTCAAGGTGACGGTAATAGCCCAATCAAACAAGAATGCAGAGACATCCTGCACCACCTCCGTAGTACCATGACAATTCCTCGATTCCCAATCTATAACAAGCACTTCACGTCGCGTAAGATTGAATAGGATAGAAATAAAGCTACAAGCCTCAAAAGAATCAATTCGCATGATGAGGAATCAAGAAGGGAAGTGCTCCTAACAGCCTTGCAGCCTCTCGAAGATAAGTATAAATGTCTCCATACCAATCCGCAAGACTCTACTAGACTCGCTCATGAATCGTGAGACCTAAGTGAACTTAGCGCTCTGATACCAAGCTGTCACGACCCAAAATCCATAAAGGTCGTGATGGCGCCGGACACCACTCTCAGGCAAGCCAACAATAATTACTTAATTGGGTTCTCATCTTATTATTTTTGAAATCATATTTTTCCTTCAATTTAAACAGTAAAGAATGGGGATTTACAGAGTAAATAATAATACTTTTAATAAATTCAATACAGAACAACCCATAATCATCCCAAAACCCGGTGTCACAAGTGCATGAGCATTAACTAGGAATGTAAAATAAAATACAGCATCTCTCCGGAATACAAATTTGGACAGGAGAAATATAAATACTCTGAAGGAGACTCTGCCGGCTGCGGGTCGTAATATGGAATGCAGCTCACGTAAGTCCCCGTATGCATACACTCCTCTTCTCTCTCAAGGCCTATAACACTCCGAAAAATTTCGAAGTATTTAAGTGTAATGCCCGGTAAAATTTGCAAAGAAAATAATCTTTCATGGTGCTGGACTAGGCTTACGTGTTTGAGTATTGTAGAAATTCTTTGCGGCGAGCTTGCGAGCGCCGGCTCGGACTTTTTGGGTTGAACAATGCACCGGAAAGTAAAGAAAAATTTTTGGCGGAAAAATGCGTTTCTGCATTCCATAATAGCCGCAGAGTGAGGTAGTTAATTGGGCCAGTTGGAAACACTTATGCGGTTGACTATGCGACCGCATAACTGTTATGCGATGCACTATGCGACCGCAGAACAATTATGCAGACCGCATAGTGACCGCAGACACAGACAGATATTTGGTCGTTTTGGACACCAATTATGCGACCGATATGCGGTCCGCATAACCATTATGCGGTCGCATATGCGACCGCAGAACCTGTTCTGGAGCTTCACTTTTGGGTTTTTAAAACCCGACCCTACTTCGTTAAATACACGTTTTGGGTCAGTTTTGAGCTATAATCTGATGTTTTAGAGTGAGAGAGAGTGCCCTAGAGTGAGAAAGTGTTCCTCAATAATTGATTCTTCAATTCTTGCTCAAGTTTAAGAAGGAAAACTCACTAGGTCTTCATCCTAGAGGTAAGATTGTACACCATAACCCCTAATTTCGAAATTATCTGAAAATGGGTAATTAGCAAGATAATATTTGGGCATGAGAGTTGTTTATTTTATATGCATGTGATATCAATGGGTGTAGGAAAATTGTTGAACTAAGCATGGTAAGTAGTGGGTTGTGTGATGATGGAATCCTCCATAAAAAGACCTGGAAACCTTAATGCACACCTAATGTTTGATAAAATGCTCAAATGAGCTAGAATCATAATCATCTTCCTAATTTTGGTTCAATTTGTTATATTTCTAAAGAAGATTGAAGTTGCTAGGAATTTCAGAACATTTTAGAGTTAAGGAAGCTCAATTGAGGTATGTTGGCTAAACTCTTCTCTTAGAATTAGATCCCACAATATTCATGTGAATTATGTAAGTCCCGAGTGGTTCATATAAAATTGGCTATTCCGAGTAAGATTGGGATGAAAGATATATGTTCAACAAGTATCCCAAATGCTTTATTTATATTATGTTATCGATTGAGGATGTGTTAAAATATGGGTTGTGTATTAAAAATATTTCGACTTCAAGTCAAGTTCAAACGAAGGTTATTATGCCATAATTTGTGAAGAATCTCTATGTGCCTTAGACTCTTAATTGCTCACATGTGTGATATATGCCTTGATTTGAATTGTTGTTGTTATTATTGATGATGTTGATGTTAGAAAGTGAAAAGGTGAGCATGAAATACTAAATACGGCCAACGTGCAAAGAATGATCTTATATATTATGGCCATTAGTGCCAATGAAGTGAAAATATCTGAAAGTAATATGAAATGCGATGATTGATACAAAAAGGTTGATGTCTCGAATAAGACAGCCTAGTCGGCCGGGTCATGATCGGACCACATGCCGCACACATGGTAGTGATTGTGCTGGAAATTGTAATTGAAATTGTGATTGTGGTCGATGTCCGTAAAGGATAGCCTAGATGATCGGTCGTGATCGCACTCCGTGTTAAAGATGATGGTACTGATACTAAACGAAATTGTGGTTGATGTCTCTAATAAGATATCCTAGCCGATCGGGGCGTAATCGGACTCCGTGGTGAGAGTACGGTGGTACTGGTTTTGTGAATAATGGTATTGTTGATAATGGTATATCGATACTAAAAATCTCCCAATGTGAGATATGAAAATTAATTGAAACACTGTCTTGATCCTAAATTGAGTTTTGATGTTGATTAAAGCTTCCATTAACATTATGATAATCATGTATGTATTATTTGTCATTCTATTGAGAGGGTGTTTAGTTATACATACTAGTGCAATTCGACAGTACTAGCGTCCCTTTTGCCGGGGGCGCTGCATCTTTAAATGGATGCAGGTGATTTCACAGCAGGAGATATTGATCAGTGATAGCAGTACACCTTCTTCCCAGCTGACTTGGTGAGCCCCACTTCATCCCGGGGCCATGTATCTTTTGTACTTTGTGTATTCTGTTTGAGGTATAGCTGGGGCCTTGTTGCCGGCATTATCATTATACTCTTCTTTAACTATAGAGGCTCCGTAGACATAGTGTGGGTTGTGTATTGGTGCTGAGAAAGTCAAAATATAAATTATGTTGTGGTTGTATTACTTGTCCATTTGAGACTTTAGAAATGATGAACTATTGGAAATGAACTGGCATTGTAAACGTGAACACCTTTTTGTCTAGAAAATATGTATTATCTCCATTCATGGATGAGTTTGGGTAGATGGAAATCAAACAGGCTTGCTCGGTCGGGTTCACTCTTATGAATCGAGTGTTTAAGCCATTCCTCGACTCTTTTGTGATAGTATTTATTGACGATATTCTTGTATATTCAGGAAGTCAAGAAGACCATGCCGATCATCTCAGGGTAGTTCTGCAAACCCTACATCAACACTAGTTATATGCAAAGTTTTCAAAATGTGAATTTTGGCTTGAATCAGTTATATTCTTGGGTCATGTAGTCTCTAGTGAGGGAATTAAGGTTGATCCTTAGAAAATTCCAGCTGTGAAGAATTGGCCGAGGCCTACAACTCCAATAGAAATTCGTAGTTTCTTAGGCTTAGGTGGATATTACAGAAAGTTTGTGGAGGGGTTTTCTACTCTTACCTGTCTATTGACTAAATTGACGCAGAAGGCAATTAAGTTCCAATGGTTAGATGCTTGTGAAAAGAGTTTCCAAGAATTGAAAGCAAGATTGACTACGGCACCGGTGTTGACTCTACCAGAGGGTATAGATGGATTTGTGGTATATTGTGATGCTTCAAGAATCGGTCTTGGATATGTATTAATGCAACATGGGAAGGTGATAGCATATGATTCTAGGCAATTAAAGAATCATGAAAAGAACTATCCAACACATGATTTAGAACTTGCGGCAATGGTATTTGCATTGAAATTTTGGCGTCATTATTTATATGGGGTCCATGTGGATATATTCACGGACCATAAGAGCCTTCAATATATTTTCAAACAGAAGGAATTGAATCTGAGGCAGAGAATATGGCTTTAATTACTCAAGGATTATGACATTGATATTTTATACCATCCGGGGAAGGCTAATGTTGTGGCGGATGCTCTTGGCCAAAAAGTTATGGGTAGCTTAACACACTTGGAGGCATATCAAAGGCCATTGGCCAAAGAAGTTCACCGATTGACTAGTTTGGGAGTTCGTCTTGCGGACTCTAGTGAATAAGGGGTAATTGTGCAAAATAGGGCTGAATCATCGCTTGTTGTGGAAGTTAAAGAGAAACAATACAACGATCCATTGTTGGCGCAATTGAAAGAGAGGATTCATAAACATAAGACCGTGGCCTTTTCTCTTGGCATGGATGATGGTACACTAAGGTACCAATGGCGACTATGTGTTCCAAATGTGGATGGTCTCCGTGAAAGAATTTTGACTGAAGCTCACACTTCTAGGTATTCCGTGCACCCAGGTTGTACAAAAATGTATCATGATCTTAAGGAAGTCTATTGGTGGAATGATATGAAGAGGAATGTGGCGGACTTTGTGGCAAGATGTCTGAATTGTCATCAAGTGAAGGCCGAACACCAAAGGCCCGGTAGGTTGGCACATAACATAGAAATTCCAATGTGGAAATGGAAAATGACTAATATGGACTTTGTGGTAGAATTACCGCGCACTCCGCGCAAGTTTGACTCTATTTGGGTAATTGTGGATCGACTCACGAAATCAGCACACTTTTTGCCGGTTAAGTCCACCGACACAGCGGAGCAGTATGCTCAGTTGTATATCAAAGAAATAGTCAGGTTGCATGGCACCCCAGTTTCCATCATTTCTGATCGGGGAGCACAATTCACTACTAAATTTTGGAAGAAATTTCTGCAAGGTTTGGGTACTTAGTTGAATCTTAGTATAGCCTTTCACCCGCAGACTGACGGGCAGGCAGAGCGGACTATTCAAACGCTTGAGGATATGTTGCGTGCATGTGTGCTAGAATGATCATTTACCACTTATAGAATTTGCATAAAACAATAGCTATCATACTAGCATTTAGATGGCACCGTTCGAGGCTTTATATGGTAGGAGATATAGATCTATCATTGGGTGGTTCGAAATTGGGGAAGCAGAGTTGATAGGGCCAGACCTCATGCATCAGGCTATGGAAAAAGTTAAAATCATTAAGGAGCGGTTAAAGTCTGCTCAGAGTCATCAAAAATCTTATTCGGATGTTCGTCGTAGGAATTTGGAGTTCAAAGAAGTTGATTGGGTATTCTTGAAAGTTTCCCCCATGAAGGGTGTAATGCGATCTGGTAAGAAAGGGAAATTGAGTTCGAGGTATATCGGACCGTACAAAATCATTCAGAAGATCGGTGAGGTGGCGTACAAGCTTGAGCTACCACCTGAGATGTCATTAGTACACCCGATGTTTCATGTGTCTATGTTAAAGAAAGTAGTTGGAGATCCGACACTCATTGTTCCGGTTGAGACTATTGAGGTAAATGAGAAATTGACTTATAAAGAGATTCTGGTTTCTATTATTGATCGGCAAGTCCGAAAATTGAGAAATAAAGAAATTGCCTCCGTGAAAGTGTTGTGGCGAAACCAACATGTTGAAGAGGCTACTTGGGAGGCCGAGGAAGAAATGAAGAAAAGGTATCCTTATTTGTTTGAATGACTATGTATTTATCAAGTTGTGATCTAGAAAAATTATAAAACTTACTTTTTATGAATTTTGTATCATTTGAACAATTGGCGTTAAGGGCATTCCTTTCTGGAAATATATTGCTTATGAGGCTACAGTTGGTGTTGTTTTGTATTATGTTACGTCGTTGGAATATGTATATGTTGTTAAGATGTGTTTCTGGGGCTCTCTGACAGATGGATAGGCCTAATTAGAAGGGAAACTCTGGCGAAAACGTTGGAAATTTAGGGAGTTTGTCAAATTCGGGGTTGCTAGTGTGTGGTATAAAACAAACTGAGTTGCATAAGATGCTAATGACGGATTTCTTTTACCCTCATTCGAGGACGAATGATCCTAAGCGGGGCAGAATGCAACACCCCGAAAACTTTTGAAGTACTTAAGTGTAAAGCCCGGTAATTTGCAAATAAAATAATATTTCATGTTGCCGGACCTTTTGGGTTGAACAATGCACCAAAAAGTAAAGAACAATTATTGGCGCAAAAGCACGTTTCTGTGTTCCATTATGCGACCGCAGAATCACTCTACGGACCGCATAATGGCCGCAGAGTGAGGCAGTTAATTGGGCCAGTTGGAAGCAATTATGCGGTCGACTATGCAACCGCATAACTGTTATGCGGTGCACTATACGACCGCAGAATAGTTATGCGGACCGCATAGTGACCGCAGACACAGACATATTTTTGGTCTTTTTGGACACCAATTATGCGACTGATATGAGGCCCGCATAACCATTATGCGGTCGCATATGCGACCGCAGAACCTGTTCCGGAGCTTCATTTTTGGGTTTTTAAAATCCGACCCTACTTCGTTAAATACACGTTTTGGGTCATTTTTGAGCTATCATCTGATATTTTAGAGTGAGAGAGAGTGCCCTAGAGTGAGAAGGTGTTCCTCAACAATTGATTCTTCAATTCTTGCTCAAGTTTAAGAAGGGAAACTCACTAGGTCTTCATCCTATCTGCGGTCGCATAATGACCGTAGAGTGAGGCAGTTAATTGGGCCAGTTGGAAGCAATTATGCGGTCAACTATGCAACCGCATAACTGTTATGCGGTGCACTATACGACCGCAGAATAGTTATGCGGACCGCATAGTGACCGCAGACACAAACATATTTTTGGTCTTTTTGGACACCAATTATGCGACTGATATGAGGTCCGCATAACCATTATGCGGTCGCATATGCGACCGCAGAACCTGTTCCGGAGCTTCATTTTTGGGTTTTTAAAATCCGACCCTACTTCGTTAAATACACGTTTTGGGTCATTTTTGAGCTATCATCTGATATTTTAGAGTGAGAGAGAGTGCCCTAGAGTGAGAAGGTGTTCCTCAACAATTGATTCTTCAATTCTTGCTCAAGTTTAAGAAGGGAAACTCACTAGGTCTTCATCCTAGAGGTAAGATTATACACCCTAACCCCTAATTTCGAAATTATCTGAAAATGGGTAATTAAAAAGATAATTTTTGGGCATGAGAGTTGTTTATTTTACATGCATGTGATATCAAGGGGTCTAGGAAGATTGTTGAACTAAGCATGGTAAGGATTGGGTTGTGGGATGATGGAATCCTCCATAAATGGACCTTCAAATCTTAATGCACATCTAGTGTTTGATAAAATGCTCAAATGAGTTAGAACCATAATCGTCTTCCTAATTTTGGTTCAATTTGTTATATTTCTAAAATAGATTGAAGTTGCTAAGAATTTCAGAATATTTTAGAGTTAAGGAAGCTCAATTGAGGTATGCTGGCTAAACTCTTCTCTTAAAATTGGATCCCGCGATATTCATGTGAATTATGTAAGTCCCGAGTGGTTCATATAAAATTGGCTATTCCGAGTAAGATTGGGATGAAAGATATATGCTCAACAAGTATCCCAAATGCTTTATTCATGTTATGTTATCGATTGAGGATGCGTTAAAATATGTGCTATGTATTAATAATGTTTCGACTTCAAGTCAAGTTAAAACGAAGGCTATTATGCCACATTTTGTGAAGCATCTCTATGTGCCTTAGACTCTTAATTGCTCACATGTGCGCTATATGCCTTGATTTGAATTGTTGTTGTTATTGTTGATGTTAGAAAGTGAAAAGGTGAGCATGAAATACTAAATACGACCAACGTGCCAAGAATGATCTTATAAATTACGGCCATTAGTGCCAATGAAGTGAAAATATCTGAAAGTAATATGAAATGCGATGATTGATACAAGAAGGTTGATGTCTCGAATAAGACAGCCTAGTAGGTCGGGTCGTGATCGGACACCATGCCGCACAGATGGTGGTGATTGTGTTGGAAATTATAATTGAAATTATCATTGTGGTCGATGTCCGTAAAGGATAGCCTAGCCTATCGGGTCGTGATCGGACTCCGTGTTAAAGACGGTGGTATTGATACTGAAAGAAATTGTGGTTGATGTCTCTAATGAGATAGCCTAGTTGATCGGGTCGTGATCGGACTCTGTCCTGAGAGTACGGTGGTACTGGTTTTATGAATAATAGTATTGGGGACAATGGTATATCGATACTAAAAATCTCCCAATGTGAGATATGAAAATTAATTGGAACACTGTCTTGATCCTAAATTGAGGTTTGATGTTGATTGAAGCTTCCATTAACATTATGATAATCGTGTTTGTATTATTTGTCATTCTATTGAGAGGGTGTTTAGTTATACATACTAGTGCAATTCGACAGTACTAACATCCCTTTTGCCGGGGGCGCTGCATCTTTAAATGGATGCACGTGGTTCCACAGCAGGAGATATTGATCAGTGATAGAAGTACACCTTCTTTCCAGCTGACTTGGTGAGCCCCACTTCATCCCGGGGTCATGTATCTTTTGTACTTTATGTATTCTGTTTGAAGTATAGTCGGGGCCTTGTTGCCGGCATTATCATTGTACTCTTCTTTAACTATGGAGGCTCCGTAGACATAGTGTGGGTTGTGCATTGGTGCTGGGAAAGTCAAAATATATATTATGTTGTGGTTGTATTACTTGTCCATTTGAGAATTTAAAAATGATGAACTGTTGGAAATGAATTGGCATTGTAAACGTGAACACCTTTTTGTCTAATTAATGAAAATATGTATTATCTCCATTCGTGGATGAGTTTGGGTAGAAGGAAATCAAACATGCTTGCTCGGTCGGGTTCACTCGGTTGAGCGCCGGTCACGCTCGGTTTTGGGACGTGACAAGACCACTAGTCACATATGTGCTTGCACAAAAATGTGCAGCAAGTGTAGCATGAGTACGCAAACAACGTGTACCTAGTAAGTATCTAGCGTAACCCAGAGAAGTAGTGATGAGGGGTCGACATAGATGCTTACTAGTGGTCCAATAAGGCCAATATAGTAAGAAGTAAAATAGATATGGGGCAGAATAAATACGCGAATTAAACAAATATAAATATGTGGTACAATCTTCCTCTCAACAATAAACTCCACTCTCGATTAGCAGTCACCTCCTCCCCTGAAGTACATATATATATAATGGACCTCACTAGATGGGTCGCCATAATTCAAATCAGGAAAACTCCTAGATACACAGGCCCTTTGTACAAATAATACGTACGATTCCCTAGAAGGATTTTTAAAAAAATGCCGAGGCGTACGACCCGATCCCATCATAATCTGGTATATAACCATAGATACATCTATTATATATATATATATATATTGCTGAGGCGAACGACCCGCTCCCATGAGAGTGTGGTACATAATCCTGCCGAGGCGAACGGCCTGATCTCATATAGTGTGCGCACTGCTGAGAGTCGAACTGTATGAACCATAGATGTATCTATCCCGCCGAGGCGAACGGCCCACTCCCATTAGAATAAGAAAGCTTTGACGGGTCCTTAACCCCACTCACGAAGGGACATGTGAGTTTTAGGAAAGCTTTAAGGAAAGCCCTTCGATGAGAACGCGTAATGCGGGGGAAATCCGTAAGAGAAGTACAATTATTCTGTGGCAATTCATAAAGTTAATCCGATCTCTACAATAACGAGTATACCGCTCTACACAAGTCTAGTCTCAAATTTTAACATGTAATAAGGAACCTAATAGGCAAGAGACAACTCAAATAATACAGTTATAGCATGGCATGAACCTGAATCTACCCGGACAATAATAAGAATATAGCTACGTATAGACTCTCGTCACCTCGTGCGTACGTAGCCCCCGCAACAAGTAGAAAATATCAATTACAACACCTGGGGGGGGGTAGTTTTCCTATCACAAAGTTAGACAGGAGACTTACCTCGCCCCGAAGTTTCATAACCCGCTCCAACGCCGCTCTAACACCTCAAACCGATGACCGCCGATCCAAAACTAGTCAAATAAGATGCAACCCAATCAAAATATACTCTAATACTCATAATTAATAAATTTATAACAATTTCTGACTCCTTTCAAAAAATCAATAAAGCAACCCTCAGGCCCACGTGCTCGGATTCCAAAATATTTCGAAGATAAACACTACCCATAGCATTATGAACTCCAATATATAATTTATTCTCAATTTCATGCCCAAATTCGTGATCAAATTCCAAAATACCAATTTCTAGGTTTTTCTTCAAAATCCCAAATTTCTTCAAATTTTCATGCTTGAATCCATGTAAAAACCATGTATTTAACTCACAATGTGAAGAAATCACTTACCCCATTATAGTTGATGAAGATGGCACTCCAAAAGTGCTCCAAAATCGGCTCTCATGGATGAAATGAAGTGAAAATGAGCCAAAACCCTGCTTTATAAAACCTCACTGCCCAGCGATCCTCGCACCTGCGGTGCAATAGCCGCTTCTGCAGCTCCGCACCTGCAAAAATTCCATCGCAGGTGCGGTTCAAGCTCAGCCCAACACTCACGCATTTGCGCTCCATGTAGCGCATCTGCGCGTCCGCTTCTGCAGTCCATGCGCTGCACCTGCGCCCATCGCCCGCTCCTGCGTTGCCCACTTTGCACATGTGCCTTCGCAGGTGCGCCAATGTTTCGCACCTACGGTTGCTAACCAGCCTCCTCTCCTTCGCACTTGCGACTGCACCACGTATCAGCTGCCTAAGCATTTAATCCAAGTCCAAACTCGATCCGTTAGCCATCCGGAATCCACCCGAGGCCCTCGGAACCTCAACCAAATATACCAACACGTCCTAAAACACATCACAAACTTAGTCGAGTTTTAAATCACATCAAACAACGCTAAAAACACGAATCACCCTCCAATTCAAACTTAGTGAACTTTGAAACTTCAACTTCTACAATCGATGCCGAACCTATCAAATCACGTCCGATTGACCTCAAATTTTGTGCACAAGTCATAATTGACATTAAGGACCTACTCTAGCTTCCGGAATCAAAATCCGACCCCTATATCAAAAAGTCTAGTTCCGGTCATACTTCTCAAAAACCTTCAAAGTTCCAACTTTCGCCAAATGACCCTGAAATGACCTACGGACCTCCAAATCCACATCTGGATGCGCTCCCAAAACCAAAATTACCATACAGAGATATTCCCAGACTTAGAAATCCCAAACAGACATCGATAGCATTAACATGCCCTCCAACCCAAATTTATGAAATCTTTCCTAAATGCCAACTTCCACAATAGGCGCCGAAACATTCCCGGGGTCATCCAAAACCCGATCCGGACATACGTCCAAGTCCAAAATCATCATACGAATCTGTTGGAACCTTCAAATCCCCATTCCGAGGTCGTTTACTCAAAAATCACCCTTTAGTCAATTCCTCTAACTTAAAGCTCCCGAAATTAGAATTTGCTTTCCAAATCAACTCCGAACTTTCCGAAATTAAATTCCAACCATGCGTACAAGTCATAATACCTGAAGTGAAGCTGCTCAGGGTCTGAAATCATTGAATGAAGTGCTAGAGCTCAAAATGACCGGTCGGGTCGTTACACCTAGACCTCGGGAGGAGCTAAGGTTTGGAGGAATTTTTACTCCAACTTCAAATGTCACTATTTTACTTAATTTTGATATTATATCTTGATTCCTCATAGATTGTTATCCCTAAATCTAGGACTTTAAATTGTAAAAATTGGATTTTTTGGTTTTGAACTTAAGAGAGATAATTTTTGGGATTTGGACATCAATTTGAAATTGAATCTTGAAACTAATTATATATTTGGACTCGTGAGATTATAGATCATCGAGTTTTAATCTCGATTTCAGATTTTGACCATGTGGGCCCGGTTGACCTTTTGTTCACTTTTGGGATTTTATCAAAGATTGAAGCTTTATTGATTGAGGATGTTTTCTTTAGCATTATTTGACTTTCTTAGATGATATTTGACTTGGTTTTGATCGTTTTAAGGAGTATTTCTTAGGAAAGTCATAATGGGTTATTGAACTTTCTCCGATATGTAATAAGTATACTGTCTTGCTTTGGTTTTAGGAAATTTTTCTAATAAATGATATTATTTTCTACATGATGGGATGATGCATATACGAGGTGACGAGCGTATATGTGTGTGCTAGGGTTATCTGTGCTCAGGGTTGACTATATGCTTCTTTGTGCCTTGTTGAACTTTGAGATCTTCTTGACTTATATTTCATTCGCTTGGAAAACTATATGAGCACAATTATCAATGCTAGAAATCATGGTTAGGCGTATAACATCTTAAATGAGTAGAAGGAACTATTCTTGAAATTGTTGATATACTTGATTTGATTATAGTCATGCCTTATATCACGAACACATATCTATACCTGTTATTCTTGTGCTACTTGAGCTTCTTTATTCATATAAAACATTATGATTGGGGCTTCGATGGGTATTTTCGTTTAGTTGATATGATATTGGCACAATGGATATTTTCGTGCGGTTTGATATGAGATTGGAACATTAGTTTTCTCCATCTGGAGAGGATGGGAGTTAGACTTTACGTTATATTTATTTGTTTCTTAGATACATACATGCATTCTACCTTGGTTGCTCCTACATATTATCCTACTTGGTTTATTGCTATCACATCTATGTTCCTTACCTGGTTTGTAATTGTTACATCTATGTTTCCTACTTGGTTTATTACTATCAGATCTATATTTCCTACTTTTTTGTCACATCTATGCTTTCTTCTTGGTTTATTATTTTTACATATTTGTCTTCTATCTTGATTGTTTCAATGCATTCTACCTTGTTTGTTACCGTTACATATATGCCTTCTACCTTGTTTGTTACTATTATATATATGGCTTCTACCTTGTTTGTCACTATTACGTATATGCCTTCTGCCTTGTTTGTTGTTATTACATATATGCCTTCTGCCTTATTTGTTGTTGTTATACATATAACGTCCGCCTTATTATTTATGGTTACCATGACGAGTTATTTATTTGGTTGTTATAATTTTCGTGCTGATTCATATAATGAGATCAGGTGCGCGCCGCACAATATTATAATTGAATCGGGTCCACACCGCACAATATGGCCATAGGATCATATTGCTTGCTGCAACAATATTGTTATCTGTTGAATTGAGTTGTTGTCATGTAAAATATATAGTAATGCATTCATTTATGCAACCTACATGCACACCTCTTCATATGCTTTATCAATATTTTCTTATGTACGCATGGTACTTGTTAATGAATCGTTAGACACATTAAAGGTGTCAGACTGATGTAAAGAAAGAGTTTCCTTCATACCCTGACGCCGGGCTCATGCAAGGGTATTCGTACAATGGTAATTTGTAATTTATGAAACTTGACCTTATTCGTATAAAGACTCCCCACATTCATGTAGAAGTAGCTGAGTTAGTGCTACTGGGTGTATATCTTCTTCTGTAACCAACTTTGGTATATTTGTATATGCGTTGGACCTGGTTAACTAGAATAGCATATTGTTAACTTCTTCCATTGATGTGTACCTTATTGTTAATACTGTTGTTTTCTCTATCTTGTTGTATGTTATTGCTTCCTGCCATTTTCTATGCTTATACACTATACATGTATATTAAATGAGTATCTTTTGACTTAAAACTTCATCACCACTTCACCAAGGTGAGTCAGGATATTTACTAAGTACCTGAGGTCAGTAGTACTCATACTACTCTTCTGCACCTTACATGAAGGTATTTGGAGCTAAGCAGCGGTGGAGTTCGAGGATGAGCATTGAAGACCACAATGTTCTAGCCATCTATTATCATCTTATTCATGGTAGTATAGGACTTGTATTCTGTTTATGTAACTTTCAAACAAATGATGTATTTTTTCTTGCCAACATTGTATATTCCAAATTTTAGTTGCTTATGAATTGTACTTCTGGATCTTGGGGTAGTTGAATCTAAATTTGTATTCTTATTTTTGTATTTATTGATGATTTACGGGTTGAATGATATTTTATGCTTAGTTGTCTTACCTAGCAGATTTGGGTTAGGTGCCCTCACAACTTGGTAGGAGTTTAGGACGTGACAAGTTGGTATCAAAGCTCTAGGTTCATATATTCTATGATTCATGAGCAAGTGTCTAGTAGAGTCTTATATATCAGTATGATGACGTCCAAACTTATATTCGAGAGGCTACAAGGTATCTAGGAAAGCTTCACATTCTTTCTTTCCTTATCGTGCGACCTTGATTTAGCTTGAAGTCTAATTTTTAATTTCTCGCTAATCGTTCGTATGCATTGTTGGGAGAATGTAATATGTTGAGCACCGACGTCTTGTGATGATGTCATGGAAGAGCTGCAAGACAACTAAGTGATAAATGTTATGTTTCTAAGGACTGCTATTGGAGAGCTTTCTATAAAGAGAAGGGGTTGCGTGTGATGCCACGAGATATGGACACTTGATTATCGCCTCGGAATGTGGTGCAGTCTCAAGGTACAGATGTATGGATGGACCTTTAGTAATTCATTAGTGGGAAAATAGAGTTTTGCACCTGGTTGACAAGAGTAGCCTCGAGAGGAAAAATTGATCATGTAGAGGTTTAAATCACATTGAGGTCGAAGATAGATGTCGCATTAAGGTTTAATAGGTGGGCTATGTTCCGTGATGAGGTTAGAGATTGTATGGTTTTCCTTACGAGGTTATTGGGTGTTCCAGGATGATGTGTATATGGCTTTAGGCCAAGTGGGGGAACTTACTATCAATGATTAGGTCATGTAGGCATGTGTTGTTATAGTTTCTGGGTTGAGGTGAATTTGTGAGCTTGTTGTGACTTGAGTAGGGTGGCATAGAGGTTGACTTAGATAGGAATTTATTAGATATATGATGTGCTATGCCTGAATGATGCATTGGACGGCTGAATGGCTTAGGTTTGGCATTCATTGGGGTTATAGTGTGGAATGGGAAGATATTCACTCAATTGTCTATGCACAAGGTTATTTCTCCTGCATGGGATGATATGAAATGGGGCACAAATTGTTCGTTATGTTCGGTTACGTATTGTGGCACTAGAGTAGAGTGGTTAATTTTTGAATATGGTTCCAATAGGGTTTAGCTTCCGGATGTGATGCATGAGGATTGACCATATGTTTTGCTTTCTTTGGAAATTATGATCAGCATGGAATTACGACGAGGAGTTGGAGCACTTCTGTATTATCATTAATGTAATCTAGACTAATGGAAGAAAATAGGTCAGACAATAGTAGCTTGGGTCAACACGGTAATAGCATTTGTCAATTTCTTCGGTATGATAGGGTATTTCAGGCACTTTTACGGTTAGATTTTTGAGTTTTGTGGTATGCGAAACTTGGTTGATTTAGAGAGATTTAGTTCTGATAGCTTGGTTATGTGGAATTGAGTTTTGAAGAGTTTATGATAATTTTAACCACGACCTTGAGATTGATATCTTCTACGGGAAGGGATAGTTTGTTTCATATGGAGAAGGTTCATAAAATGAGTTAAGTGGTAAGTTTCTGGTCAATGGAGTGCTTATAAGGAGAACTATCCTACTTGTGATTCACATTTGATTGTGGGATTCTCCTATTTTTATATGATATCATAATAAATGCAGTAAGGTGTGTGAGATTTGGGATTGAATGGACAAGGTTAGGATTCAGTTTCGATAGGAAGGTCAGAAGTTCTAGACAACATGAGAGATTTTAAATTTTAAGAGAATGCTAGTACTATGTTATATTGGTTTAGAGGGGTGTGTATTATAGCAGACACATTGTATATTGATTTGCGGATGCTTTAACTAAGTATTATAGAAATCACAGGGTTGGTAACCATTGGTGTTTAGATGTTTGCAACCTAACGTGAAAGATTAATAGAAGTATGCTTCATGAGGCGATTGTGTATGTGTCATGTGGCAGTCATTCAAGTAGATCAGGTATGAAGATGCTTGTATTCAGGAGGTTTAAAGATCATATTTTCTTAGAGGCAGACTATGCCTTTGGCTGCAAACAGTGAGAATATATCAATGGTTAGATAGTCGGTTATATGTGTTATGGATGGTCACTTGAGAGGATTCATGTTTGATGCATTAGGTCTCACAAAGTTGTAACGGATCATGGGTAATCTATGTAAGTTGTGTAATTGGAAGGACATGAAAGGGAAAGGATTTGAGATATTTATTTTGAGTATTTGAGTTAAGTAGAAATCAGCGGTTTAGCTGGAAAATTAGGATCTATTTGGGTTTCAATGTGCGAAATTAAAAAGTTATTTTGAACATTTGGAAGATTATCTACTTATTTTGGAATTGTTTGAGTTAGTTCTGGGGGCCTACTGGTAGTCCTATGGAGGATGTGTCATCGGGTGGAATTAGTCTTACCCATACCCTAGTCTATTTCATGTGTTATTCTCTTATGAGACTACTTGATTATTTACACATATGTTGTGGTCATGTTTAGGCCTTGTGGTTATATCTGAGCAAGATGGCTCCTGAAATGTTGATTTACTTATTACACCTTAGTCGTGCTTACCTTTTTCCTAGTGTCTTATGCTTATTCATCTCCCCATAATTATATTTATGCACTCTACCGTGCTTGATCTTAATGAACTTGTGTTTGGTGAGTATGTGTTTGCTCCATGAGTACTCCCGTGAGGATTGATATTATTGGATCGAGTTGCATACCATAACAATATTATGATGTGATATTTTTCCTTGTGCTTATATTCTTGCGTTTTGCTTCACCTTTTTGGTAATGGTTCATAAGGTTTTTGTTTTATTTTCCCTACCGGTTAAACTTGCTTGGTAGCTCGCTAATTTAATCCTCTTGCTATTATTTGTCATATTTGAGTTATTTCTTCTTTGGAGTACGGGCCACGTTTTATGAGGTTCTATGTGGAATTTAGTGTAACTTGTCAGTTGAGCAGCTTGTACTGGGTGAGGCGAGGTTATTGGACCTGGAATTAGCGCGATCAGATTTTGATAAAGCATGTTTTGAAGAAATATGCCATTGAACAATGCAGGATTTGGCAGTGTCTTATCGAAAAGTGAGAACTCCATGACTTGTTGATATGATGAGTGGTTATGAGTTTTTACAAGTTTCTCTTTTATCATTAGCAGTGGTGTGAAGGATTGAAATAAGGATTTATTGAGTTCGGGCATTTGACTTGCAACTAGGTTTGCATAGGAGCAGTGTTATGAGAAATAAAGTGCGACTATAGATGTGAATGATGCAGAATGCATCATGTGGTTGTATTTTGATAGTTTGTCCATGGCTTGAAAGTGGTTAATGAGATTTATATAGTAGAGGTACTTGTGAGAATCATGCGTTGGAAGGAAGTTCCAGATATTGAGTTGAGGTTATAGGCTTACAAACAGAGGTTGAGAGAGAAGATCTTCAGTCGAGATATGATAGTGGATTGATATGCATAGGGTGACATGGGATCACTCGTGGGAATCTGTATGGTGATTTTATTCGGCTATTTGATGGTTTTGGAATGACTCTTGGCATATTCTAGGATGAACGTATGTTTAAGTGAGGGAGAATATAACAATCCAATTGATCTTTTTTATTTGTGGCGCTCCATTTTGCAATTCGAGACTTCGAGTAAGATCATTTGATATTTTATGACTTGCGTGGTGGCTGTTTTTTGATTTGTGAGATGTTCGGGAGTGTTTTGGAATGAGGATTCTCATTTTTGGAAACTTTAAGTTATTGGAGTTGACGACTATTTTGCCTATGAATAAACGACACCAAATTGGTGACTTGATGGTTCTGTTAGCTTCGTATGATGATTATGGACTTGTATGTATGTTTAGTTTGAGTCTCGGGTGACCTAAGTCATTTTGGTTCTTCTAGTCGAAAGTTAGAAATTTGACTTTAAATTTTTTGAAATTCTTGGTTTGATGCTTGATTCCTTGTTTGGATGTTATTTTTGGTGTTTTGTTTCCTTTCGAGCAAGTTTGTGTTAGGTATATAGACTTGTTAGGATGTTTGGACGGGATTCCAAAGGGCTCAGATGAGTTTCTATCCATTTTGATCTATAGGGCAGCTGCTGATCTACTATTGTGCAGTAGTGCTTCAAGAATGCGAAGCTACTCTCGCGTTTGTAGAGAGCATTTTGTGTTACGACCTAACCGGTCGTTTTGAGAATTAGCACCCCGTTCGGTGTCTTAAGGTCTCGAGTAGCTTTGTATTGTGTATTATGACTTACGTGTGTGGCCGGATTCAGAATGGATTTGGAAGAATGATTCTTGTTTTAGAAGCTTAAGTGGTAAGAGTTGACCGGACTTTATATTTTGTGTAGATGACTCTGGAATGGTGTTTTGATGATTCCAATAGATTCGTATGGTAATTATGGACTTAGGCATATGTCCGGGTTTGGATTTAGAGGTCCCTGGGCTGATTTGATGTTTTTGACAAAAATTAGAAAGTTGAAGGTTTGGAAGGTTGAGAGGTTTGGCCGAGAATTGAATTTGTTGATATCGGGTTCGCATTGTGATTTCGGGAGTTGTTATATCTCTGTTGCGTCATTTGGGACTTGCATGCAAAATTTAAAGTCATTCCGAGTTGATTTGATGAGGTTCGGCACGATGTTTGGAAGTTGAAAGTTCAGAAGTTCTTCAAGTTTGATTCGAGGTGCGATTCGTCATTTCAATGTTGTTATGTGTAATTTGAGGCCTCGAGTTGGTCCGTGTTTTGTATTGGGACTTGTTAGTATGTTCAGATGGGGTCCCGAGGGGCTCGGGTGAGTTGCTGACGTGTTTTGGATCATATTTCATTCATGTGTGGTGCAGTCTTTGCTGGATTTGGTGTCGTCGCACCTGCGGAGTTAATGGCATAGGTGCAGTGGCCGCAGATGCGGTCACGAAGGCACAAAAGAAAAACAAGGCTGGATGAGGGAAGACCACAGAAACGGAAATGTCACGCCCCGAACCTGGGGGGGCGAGACTGGCACCCGGTGCCTCACCTATCCTTGTGTACCAACTTGCGACTAAGAGAATCTGAACATATAATGTCTTACTTTCCCATAGGCCACATTGCAAGACAATTTGCGAAGCAAAATATAAAACTGAATGGATACCAAAGCTAACTAAACATCAATATAAAGCTGGGCCGGCAAGGCCGTCATAACTACTACAGCTGACAAACCAACAAAATATACATACAAGAACTACAAGCCCAACATACTGCACTAACTGACAGGTTATGTCTACAAGCCTCTACTGATGGATGTACTCCGATCGGACAAGGGCCCCGACCTACTCATAACCTATATACATATATACACAAGATGTACACAAAACTCCTAGACCCGGCAACTCCGAAGGACGAGGAGCTTACCGATAAAGCTGAACTCGGGCAACACCTACTGAGAAGGTCTACCCGCCTGTCTTTCTAAACCTGCACGCATGAAATGCAGCGTCCCTAGAGAAAGAAACGTCAGTACGAAATAATGTACCGAGTATGTAAGGCAACAGAATAACTGAAAGTTGAAACTGAACTGATAATATAATAACTGAAAGTAACTGGGAGTCAAAGATAATCTGAAGATATGCTTACCTGTTGATACTGACTCAACTCTCTCAATATAGTATGTAAAATAGCTGTCCGGCCCTATAAGGCTCGGTATATATACAACTGCTCTACCGTATAGGCTCGTTCATAAGCGCTCGACCATACTAGACTCTGTATCTCGGCCAACTGGGATCGCTCATAGGTGCTCGGCCACAGTAGGCTCGGTATATAACTTACCATCTGATCAGAGGTTGCCCAATAGGGGCCTGCCCATCGATTATAGCTCGATGGTAATGAAAATACTATAATTCTGTATATATAGGCTCTCTGCTCTCTTGACTGGAAGAAGACAATACTTAATTAAATATGAAGTCTCGATAAGGAGAATACTGTAATTTATGAGAATAGGATAATGTATATAAATTCGGGAGTATGAACTTCTCTTTATGCCTCGTTATCAAACATGTAATTACGAGATCATGCCAAAATGAAGGAAGGGCTTAGCCTTAACATACCTGGAGTAGGAAAAAATCCGTATGATATTCTTGAGAAGGATTGCACCGTACTCCCTTAAAATTGTAAAATCTCACGTTGCTTAAGATGCTATAAAATCATTATTTGAATTATTGAAGATCCGTGCCTTACTTGTTGAAGATCATGTTGTTTCAGATTGCACCATACTTAGAGTCTTTGCGATTTTTGAATTGTTGAAAGATATGTATCTTTCTTTGAATTGTTGAAGATTTCACGTTACTTAGGTGTGCTATATAAGTAAGTTAGGGTGGTCTTATAAGTGAACTGTTGAAGATTCTCACGTTACTTACATAAGTTGAGTTGTTGAAGATTCTTAGTTACTTAAGTTTGAAAGGTTTTATAAGCAAGTTGAATTGGGTGTGGGTCATGAATTTTGGATTGGTTTGCTGCCACGTGGGCGGTGTTTTGTCTTAACCACATTCTTTAATTAATCACCCACAACTCTTTAATTAACTAGGTAATCTCCCATTACCCAATAATTAACCAATTACCCACATAATTAAGAATTATCTCAACTTACTTAAAATACTACTCTCTTTTAACATACCTTATATACCTTTCTATCATGGTCATGTAGTACCTTATATGACACTAGTCCATAAATACCGGGTATTATGGCTCGTACCGTATTTTATCCCAAATCAACAACCTTCAATGAAACTCTTTTTCTTTGATCGTTTAACCTTTATCTTTCACGACACTTACTTATTGCTTGTTATAAATAGCATAAACGCTTATAACCTCAAGAAAATAACACCCCCGAGTCTACGTCAATTAACTGAAGTTGAAACTTTAACGTACGAAAACGCGAGATGTAACAGGAAAGCTGGGCGCATCTGTGTGATCGCAGGAGCGGTCCACTGAGCGCAGAAACGCATTCTTGGTTGCAAAAGCGACATTGGATGAGGTAAGGTATTTCTACAGAAGCGAGATGCTGACCGCACATGCGGTTTTGCAGAAGCAGATTATTGATCGCATATGTGACGTTTTTGGGCAGACTCCATATATATCGAGGGTTTGGTTGTTTTTATCACATCTTGAGTTGTAGAGCTCGATTTTGGGCGATTTTGGAGGGGAGTTTCACCATATGGATGGGTTAAGTATTTGCTACTCGATTTTGGCTATATTTCATGATTCCATCCTTGTTTTTATCATTTAATTAGTGATTTAAATTGGAGAAATTGGGAACTTTTGTAAAAACATTTTAAAACACGAAAATGATGATTTGAAGGGCGATTTGATGTTGAAATTGGATAATTTTGGTTTGGTTGGACTCATATCGGAATAAATGTTTGAATTTTGTGCGTTTTGTCGGATTCCAAGATGCGGGCCCGAGGTTGACTATTTAGTTTTCATTAATGATCGAAACTTTATTATCCGAAATTCTTTCCTATGACTTTTATTTATGATATTAAGTTATTTTGGTTAGATTCGAGCCGTCCATAGTTTGTTTCACACTGAGAGGTTTATTTAGAGTATTGATTTAGCTTATTTGAGGTAAGTATCTTGCCTAACTTTATGTAGGGGAACTACCCCTTAGGATTTGGGTTGATTGTATTATTTGAATTATGTGAAAGAGGTGTGCGCGAAGTGATGAGTGAGTACTTCTTTATTGTTGAGTTATTCTTAATTGAAATTGTTGTTATATGATATTCTTTTGTTGTCGAGTTATTCTCATGCATTTAGATGTAGTTGCTAGTTCATGTCATCTCTTTCATTGTTAGCTTATGTCATACATTAGAATTTGAAGTTTCCATTCCATGGAAATACTTTCAGTATTGAGTGTATTCTTAAGTAGTTAATTGAAGTTGAAGTTATTGAAAGCCATTAACTAGTTTTAGTTGAAGTTATCTGTCACGACCCAAACTAATGGGCCGCGACGGGAACTCGATGCCTTACTCAACCTAGTACCAACGTAACGTATCTTTCGTATCATACTATCATAGGTAAATGAGCCGAAAAGGATGTCATGAGATAACTAGAATAAAACATGATGGAATACTCGACATAGGATGACCCAACATGACATACCAACTTATACATATAATATACGGGTCAATAAGGCCGACATCATCATTTGTATACTCAAAACATAGACTGACAAGGCCATACAAGTATCCATATACCTGACATCTGTCTACAAGCCTCTAAGAGTATATAAATATCATAAAGGTCAGGACAGGGCCGCCATGCCAATCAATACATGTCCAAATCATACTGACCAAATAGGAAACTCCGAAGCAATTGGAGTGAACTAACACCTTCCGCTGAGCTGATAGCCTATTTAGAGGACTCTCAACTTGTCTATCAGAACCTGCGGGCATGAAACACAGCGTCCTCAGGCAAAAGGAACGTCAGTACAAATAAAGTACTGAGTATGTAAGGCATGAAAGCAATATATAGTAAACATGAAAGAAACATAGAGGAAAAGATTCAACCTGTAAGTCTGAATAGTTCTGTGAATCATAAAACATTTATAATGTCATGCATATGCATATAAATGTCATATCATGCATAGGTATATGCGTACATAACATCATCAAGCCTCTGAGGGCATCCCATCATATCATCTCGGCCACTGTGGGCAAAATCATCAACATATACCAGCTGATCAGGTGGCGGTGCATATATAATGCCATAACCTTTCCCCATACCCCATATCCATATAATATATGCACATATAATTCCATCTGGTAATGGGTCAATGTGCATGTATAAATGAATGCAATGCATAATGAAGTAAGTCAATAAGATCTCTCGCAATGACATAAGATCATTTTGCCCTGGATTAATATCGTGAAATAAACTTTATCAACTTACAAATTTTCTGAGACCCATGAACAGATAATATAACAATAGGACACATGGGGAATCAAGAACATAGGCACCACTAGTACTTCTTAGAATGGAGTCATTTGTGAAAGTTGCACGTTTGCTCGTTTTGTTGTATCATATAGATCATGCCAAAAGGAAAGACGGGATAGCCTTAATATACCTGAGCCGATTCTCTTAACAATCCCTCTAACCCATATCTTTTGCAATAAAACACGTAACGGCGGATCGAAGTAGGGAAAAAATCCGTATGGTATTCTTGAGAAAGATTGCACTGTACCCCCTTAAAATTGAAATTCATGCTGCTATAACAGTATGTAGTTTCATATGAATTTTTTTGTGGCTTCATTCGTTACTTAGCAACATAAACACCACACTTTAATTATGTAGGAAGATTTCTTATCATTGTGGGTTGTGGGCCCCACTTTTGTTAATTACTTTGCCAAAACTCCCCTAAATATGCCACCTAGCCACATAAGTCAAGAGTCACTCTTTGGTATTAGCAAATATAACCCCTTGCTGCCATGTGCGGGGTGATGTTTCCACCAAATACTTATCCACCAATTTTTAATGAATTTGTTAACTTCCCACTAAAATCAATAATTAACCCCTTACCAACATAATTAGGTTATATCCTAATTTACATAAAATACTAATCACTTTTAGCCTACTTTGTATACCTTACTATCATGGTCATATGGTATAGTACTAGTCTATAAATACGGGGTATTATAGTTTGGACCATATTTTATCTCAAAATACCAAACTTCGACGAAACTCATTTTCTTCGATTCGCTTACCCTCTCACTTTCACGAATTTACTTATTACTTGTTTGAAATAGCATAATACTTATAACCTCAAAATAATCTTGTCCTTGAACTGATGTCAATTACCTTACGACAAATTCAACGTACAATACTACGGGGTGTAACATCATCGTAATATTGCAGAGTGTAACATCGACGTAATACTGCGGGATGTAACATCATTGCCCCTTTTGGAACATTCATTCTCGAATGTTGACTGATGCACTTATCGGTCTCATAATCGGATAGCTCTTACGAATGGTTTTAATACTATCCTTGCCATCTAGGCAACTGTTCTGTGAATACATCCAAAGTCCAGGACATTCCCACCTTTAGGCCTGTTTCTCACACCACGGCTTGTGGTCGGAATTCTTCCAATCTCGTAACTGTTGCTACCTTCTATCATACAGCCTGTACGGCTTTTTCCTTGTATGTGCGCCTATGCGACTCTTCCCTCCAGCTTTTAGCCAATCTCTAGGCCTCACTTCGGGAACATATATAGAACTTGACAAGATGTCCCTCTGGGCATCTATAGGTATATTGAAGTTCTTCGCTCGGTACTTTGTCGAACTTATGACTATTGATATATCTTATTTCATAGCCTTGGTTATCTATCCTTATGGCTTTACTACATATAGGTAGGTCATACTATACCCAAACGTTTACTTCAATTTATTATTACCGAGTTTTACTACCCAACTCCAGGTTACTCTCTCGCTGCTTATCTTATATGTATAAATCTAAGTCCTTCAATGCTTACTTATTGCTATTCATCTAAAGAATGGCATCCTTATCTCCTCTCATATGTTGGAACTTTATCCATCTATTGTTGATTCATCTTAATGTTGATCCATAATCTACCACTGATAACGTGAAACCTCTTACGTAATGCATTGTCACTAGGGCTTACATCTCATCGGGAAATATCTGAAGTGACTTGCCTAATCCACCTAGGGGCGATACTATACTAATAATCGTATTTCATAGCATCCCGACGTGATTCATCTTATTGGGG